>WURS02451102.1:0-14196 GCA_011762765.2 Rhinocypha anisoptera
GCTGGACTAAATGTATCGAGCTAAAAGGTGATTATGTAGAAAAATAAAATGTTTATTTGCCGAAAAAAAATTGTTTTATTAAAAAAGTCACCGACTTATCTAACCGTACTCGTATATAAAAAATACCTGGCCAAAACTAGGGGGTGTATTAATATTACAGCTTGCCTTGTAAGCCGGAAAATGGGGTATATCGTATATGCATTTCCCTCCTACACATATTCCACTATTTTTTAAGAACGAACGAATTTTTTTAAGAGCTCCTGGTGTTATACCTTTCACAATAAGAATGTCACTCCCTAAATTCCTTCGTGGTGCTTCCTACGTACTACTAGTAAGCCAGGCAGTTATTTGGCTTGCTTTATTCTGCGATCGACGTTATTTGCTCCGCTCGACTAGGCCGATCCATTACAAACTGGGACGGTTGATGTACTCTTATTACGAAATGCCTCCCTTCTTTTTGATCAAACAATTTTTGACGGACTTGTGAATTAAGTTTTCTATAGGTTTATATGTAATCGAAATACTTATCGGGCGAATAAATTCTAAATTCTTTGTTCTAATTTGATACAATTATTCTCTACTGTTCTATCCTCCATTGAAGATCATTATATCAGTTTTCGGTTGTTTTTACGAAATTTATCATTTCACTTCAGGCACGGTTTCTACAAGTCATTAATAGATAACTCTTATATTAATGCATGGCTATGAAATGATCGGGTACAAATATTTGACACCAGAACGCGTTTTATTTTACCAGAAAATGGGCCTTCATAAAAATTATAATTTTACCAAGGGCACGCTCACGAGATGGGGCTAACTGTAATAAAAATTTTACCACGTGGGTGATCACTATGGGATTAAGGTTTAGGTGGAAAAAGGGCTACTTTAATCTCAATTTTGCTCCAATAAAGAAAAATTAAATACAATATTATCATGATATTATAATACAGTATTCTTATTATTAACACTAATCTAACTAGATTCTTGCCGAACACGGTCGGCAAGAAAGTAATTGAGTTAGTTGTCTCTTAATTCTTTTCCGTTGTAGAAAAATTTAATCTGTCGGCTTCAAAGACGATTAAAATATCTTTTCCATTATGTATACAGAAATCAAATAACCGGTATATTTTTTGCGTGACATGGACATTGGAGTATCTACATTTTAATATCAGAAATACCGGTTATTTATTGTTAAAATTGTCGGGTTTCATGATGACACTATGGTACCCCCTTTTACTTGACCAGCTTGGACAGATTATCACCAGCGAACATAACTTTTTACCGCGTTGACCCATCCATTTTAAAATATGAAGAATGCATGGGAAATGTAATGAGAAGGCAAAAGAGCTCTGCTATTTTACACTTATTAGACCACAATTCGCGTATGCTGCAAGTGTATGGGACCCTCATTGAGTAGGATTAGTTTTGGAATTAGATCGAATGCAACATAGTGCAACTAGATTTGTGACAGGTTGTTACAATCAATTGTGCAATGAAACAATTTTATTGGAGAAATGAAGTTGGGAGCCACTCGTTGAGCATAGGTTGAAATACAGGTTAAATATGCTATGTAAATTTCAGGAAAATCACTTCAGCGAAGAGGTCAAAGACATATTACAAGCTCCGTGCTACTTTGCTCACTATGATCAGATCACATAGGTAAAATCAGAGAGAAAGATTTCAAATGTAATTTTTTCCTCGTACGATTACAGATCAAAATAACACAGGCATTTTGAAGTTAGCTTGGATAGTTTGTGTATATATTCTGCATACATGTTAATTATGTAAGTTGACATTGATGAAGGGTTTTATGTTCTCCTGGCAAATGGACTGTAGCTCTCTAGTTTCCCACCGGGTTCACTGGTTCATTACCACTTACGTTTCAATACGAGTTTACGAGAGAGATTGTTTTCGGGGTGAGGACGATGGCGGACTTAGCTACTGAAACGTCGGTGGTAATAAACCAGTGGACCCGGTGGGAAACTCGAGAGCTCTTATTAAAATTTGACATTGTTTCCGCATGATATTAATACTGTTCTGTTACCGAATGTCTTCATTTAAGTGGTTTCTTGCTTGGTGAATGTTTTTGAACCTATACACGTGGGTATGCATGCTTGGTGTTAACTCTCCACCTGCCACACGCACTCGAGAGGGCTTGGGCGCATAGAGTGATCTGCCAATGGATCAGTTTATCACATGCCCACTATCGGGGCGGATCGGTGGGGGGGTGGAAGCGGTGCGTGTTGTTGGGCGACTGATTCACATCGCGGAATTCACGTCTGAAAAGCTCTCATAAATTTCTCGATGGTCACACAAACTTACTCTTTCGCTCTCCCACCTCCTTCTTCCCTTTTCCCACCTCGGTGCAGACGTGATTGTCAGTGCGCAGGCGCCGTGGCAGCATTCCGTCCAGCCACTCGATCGTCCGCGGCAGTTGGAGGCGAGCTGCTGAACTGAGAAGTAGTCTGTCTCGCTGCGGGTAAGACGACTCCCACACTTCGCCTGCCGTCGAGACGGTCGCCGTGGGCGGGGAGTAAAGGAGGAGGAAGAGAAAACCGAGGGTCATTCATCGTTATAGGTGAGAAA
Organism: Rhinocypha anisoptera; assembly: GCA_011762765.2. NCBI lineage: Eukaryota > Metazoa > Arthropoda > Insecta > Odonata > Chlorocyphidae > Rhinocypha > Rhinocypha anisoptera. The sequence goes on from WURS02451102.1 coordinate 2,587, forward strand.
AATTAAATCTACAGTCACAATTAATCTAACAGGTCACTCTCCGAGCTCGTGAGAGGCTGGCGTGACTTTTTTTCTTTCTCTTGACTCCTCTAATGTACGTGTTGCATGCTCTAAATTAGGCGGGCGGTGATTTTTTTATTTATCTTTCTTTCCCTTCCTCGAACGGCACATCAGAAATAAACTCCACCGATATCGTTTATCATCCGATACCATCGAAACGTCGTCGCAAATTATTTTATGGTTCAGAAGCAAAAATATGTTTATATTTTCATCTCCTTTTCCAATAGCCTGCGCTTAAATCAAATTGGGACGTTTTACTGTGAAAATATTCCTTGCTGTGACCTAAGAGTGAAAAATATCAACTATATTTCTTCGTGACATTAATGAATCAGTACCAGTGTTTGCATTTTCTCTAATCTCTAAACTTATGGTTCAGCAACATTTTAATATGGTTGCGTTAATGTTATCAGAGCCCGTAAAAAGCGTTTGACGAAAAGAAAGCGATTGTTGGCAAAACTTTCAATATAATGCCAAGGTATAATAGAAATTTAAGGAGTTAGCTATATGAAACTTTATTTTTTTAAATGTATCGAATATTTTCTTGTGGTGAAATGTTAGACGATTTTTGTAAAAGGAACTTTTAAATATAGGTTTTTTACTCGATTAAAAACACAATGATATTATATTCGCTGCTAACCTTGCCCTTTCATCAGCCCAGATGAATAGTACCTTTCATCTATTGATGATATATTTTGCTGGCACAAGATATAGATTCAGTTAAAGACAAGACTTTATTCATATGAAATACCAAAGATAAGTTCTTGAGAGTATTTTGCCTAATTACCTTTCGCGTCAATACTCGACAAGGGAAGTTTTCATATCGCTATGACATAACAGATGAATCATCAGTCATCTGTGGCCAATGCTTTCATTTTGATTCATGTCTGCAAATTAAGACGTAAGAGCTGGGCCGAGTGGTAATATTTACACAAATTACGTATGCCCAACGATTTCCGCCAATGTTGCTGTCATATATAATCAGTACTTGCCCTTATCTGAGAACAAACTATAAAAAATAGTGCTAAGCTTATTAGATCTGTCATTCTTTGACATAAATTACAGTAATATCTTATCATGTAAGACAATATTTTTTTAATTCTAATATTTTAATCGTTGCAATAATAATTCGTATATTAACGTCACCCGGTCGGATAGCGCTCACCATGAACATACATACATCATACGTAGATCATCGCGGCATACATTTAAATAAAAGCAAATATCTATGGAGGAAAACTCTAATATACCTTCAACCATCAACGTCGTGTACAGTGCAATAAATGGTAATAATATTAATTTTAATCCTACTTTCAAAAACATACAAATACATCATTTCAAAATGAAAATAGGCACACTTCTTATTTTGGGGTTGCAGTCACTTTGAAATTTCCGCAGTTACGTTTCTCGGAAGATAAAAAGAAAGACGAATAAACAATATAATCCTAGGAATATTATAAATAATATCCTAATTTTTTTCTACTTGCACGCAGTATATCTCTAGGATTCCAAGTCGTTGGCAGTGCGTGTTTTCTATTGTAGTATTTTTTTATTCATTCTCTAAACTGGGTCTAGCAATATAAAAAATAAAATTACTTCTCCTATTGAGAGGAAACGCCTCCGGATTATAAATGGAAAGGAAATGACGAGGAAAGCTGTGGATTATAAATATAGAAAACAAAATTCAGGAAACTAATCCGGCTTATAACTCGGTGAAAGAATATAAATCCGGCTTTTACTGCAACTTTTCCATCATCAATCTAAGCTTACACGTTCTGACTTCGTGCCATATGTAAGCTAGAATTGATGATTTCCACAGTTATTCCCTAAAGGACAACGTTTTTTTTCCTAAGAGAAAGTGAATATTCGTCTGGGTTATGGATTGTGATTGAATCGCTATCGTGCACTCGCCTAGCGCTTTCCTCCGTGTGAATTTGCATGCAATGCACGCGACGATGCCCTCGGCGACCGGTCTATGTAGGGCGGCAGTCCCATCGCTTTGTGCCCGCGGTATAGTCCTGCGACGTTACTATCCTAGAAAGTCGACATTTCCTAGAAAGTTAGTTACTTTCCCAGAAAGTTTTATGTATGTTAATCGGAAAGTCTTACTCGAGCGGATCCTTCCATTGCTTTGAACAAGAGGCATTGCTAAAACTTTATTCTCACTAATCCCTTTTCTGATTATCTAGCCTCCACGTGAAAGGTGCGCATTGATGGCATACCCTCCCACCCTCACGAGATTATGTATTATCTGCTTTGTTGTTTCGAAGGCTATTGTGATAATGATTCCGGTATATTTAGGGGCGACGGTGATTAGTGGCCCACAGCCGGGCAAATGGAGAGTTCATTCACATTGACATTTAAATTGAATTAGTCAAACAAGTAGGAGAAAGAAAATTAATTACGATGCTTCGAGGCAGTTTTCCTTCCAAATTTTGGATGAGATAGGTACTGTTTATGTAAATAAGACGATACTGATAAAGGGTAATCTTCCGGCTTAGGTACGTTTCTGTTGAACTCCAAGTGAGATCTAGCTTCATCTTAACTTAATCTCTCTTCAAATCTGCGAAATTCCTACCATCCTACCCAAAATTCCTATTCTTTTCCCACTTCTACCTCGCTTACCCAACATATTTCCCTCCATTACAGCCTTCAACAACTTATTGCCTCTGAGTATTACCCTTCCATCCACCTTTCCTAAAATCTCTGGACTTCATTAAACAATCGCCTCTCCTCTCCTACCATTCTCAGCTCTTCTTCATTAGTTTTCTCCTCCGTTCACCTTACCGTGCATCCGTCGCCAAAACCATATATCGGTTTCCACTAATCTATTTTGCACGTCTTTCCTTAAGTTCGCTCTCATAAACTCCTTCCTTTTATCAAATGTCTCTCTCTTGCTAATTGTGTACATATACGATATGCATATATATAGACAATTGCTAGTAGAGATTTTGAATGAACTCGGCAGAAACGGTTCACTATGAAAATATCGAAAGCATATGTAGAAAACATTTAATTATTGTCCAGCTAAATATTTAGCAACATTCCAAATCTTAAATACAAGAGGCTTGTTCAAAGGACAGGACCCATTCTTCTTTTACCAACCAGTATAAATCATTATAGATATACCTATGAGAGGGTAAGGTTTAGTTAGCTCAATGACCGGTCCCAACTGTGTGTTCTTATTGGCAACAGAATAAAGAGAAAATAAGTGAGAATACTCGACGCTCCCATTAGTTCATGATTTTCTCCTACTTTCTCCTTCTCGCGTGGGAACATCTGGGTGCTTCAATTTCTTCAAGAAATCACAAAGTGTCTTCCATCAATGGGGATTTCACTTAATGATGAGTCAGAAGGAAAAGTAAACAAATCGATTGCTGCTTTCATTTGCCTGTAAGGCATCAGGTTTTTAATTTTCTTTGTGTTGGTTTAAATCGGATGGACCTAAGAATATGGGACCTAAGAGCCAGCAGAAAAATATTAAAGTATTCCATTATACCATTTCACACTTAACTGCGCGATAATTATTAATTTTCACTGTTAATAATAAAGTACTTTGGTCGAGGAGCGGTCAATAATTTTGAATAAACCTGATAATTGAAATGCAGATATGTTGATGTAAATATTGTTGTAATCAGAGTTCTGTCTAGCCACGGAGGGCTCAGGAATTCCAGCCGTGGGTTGTACTGCTCGAGAGAGTGATTGGGTTCAAGAAATGTATCCAAACCTGCTTTGGAACTCGTCCTACCTCATGAATAAGGAGGGATAAAAAATAAGTCCCTATTTTCGGATGATATTTAGCCTGTAACGGTATTTTATATTTTTGCCTTTTATATATTAGATTAGATAAAACATGATACCTTCCACAGATAAACCACCCAGCATTCTGTCCCGACTCTAAAAGAGGTTTCCCTTTGGTCTTCGGTCTATTGGCGAACCCTTGGATTTCAGAGCGTCCGTGAACTTGAATGAAGAACATTTTTTTCACCAACTTGTGATCAAAATCTAGATCTTAACGCTAAACGAATATGGATATGGAAGATAAGAGTTTCAGACTTAACTCTGTGGAACTCTTTCATGACGAAAGCAAAAAGAAAGAAACAGCTCATTCCACATTAAAACACAATTATTTCACGACCATGGTTTCACTGCGAAGTATTCCTTTAAGTCCTTTAAGGACTGACTATGTAAGCCCTTTCCACTTGATGATGCTGCTTCGCAGTGAAATCATGGTCGTGAAATAAAGCTTGTTTCTTATGTGGAATAAGGTGTTCCTTTACTCTTTCATTATTATGGATATGAATTAAGCATGCGTGAAAGATACCCAGTCGACCCGGTTCGCATGGCCCTTCCCCCCCCCCACCCCAAGGTCTCAAAGATTCTGTCCCACGTCGGTCACGAACTTATGGAGTGTCACGCTAAAGAGTTTATGGCGTCACATGACCTTTGCCTTCAAAATACTTTCAAGAATGATTTATCAACAATGACTTGTCATTTCATTAGCAGACTCTGAACTAGGTAAGATTACTTCGCTCAAGATAAGTGGCTAAATTAAATTAATTGAAGATATGAATAGTTATTTAAATAATGAAAGTATATCTCGTTTTACTATTCATAATGCGGTACTTTTTCTTTTGATAATTTCCTGTTCGAAAAGCTATTTATAGATAGATTCTTCAGTATATATTTTTATTTCAACTTTAAAATGCAACGAACCGTTTCATATCTTTGTTAGAATTAGAAACCTGCACTAAGTGCCCCGGTTTCAATTTGCATACAGCTTGTAGTCCCTTGAAGCAAAATCATAGGTATACGTGTAATTTATTTTTATCAGATCTTTCCTCTGGAAAGCCTCAGCCTGTAGGAGAGTTGCAGCCCTACGCTATTCTGATTTCATTTCCCCCAAGTTTCAATACTAGATTACGTCCAACGCTTACCCAACAAACTGACTCGCGGATTGAGTCAATCATTGTTTGACAGAAACTCGAAAGAGTGATCGCAGTGCAAGAGGCCCGCCATAACTTCCGAGCTTTTTATTTGGTCCTTGACTAAATATACCTTCATCTACATCTACAAAATACCTGGCAAATCACCGCAAGATCGTGTGGTCAGGGGTGATTTCACACCAAGCGTGAATTATTCCAAGCAAAAATTTATTTTTATGTATTGTATATTATATCATTGTTTATAATTAGGAATTTCTTGTAACACCTACATGCAAAACATTAATTAATTCATTCATGCAGGATCAATGTTAACAATTATTGGAAGGTGTAACAAGCTTGCAACAGTCTGTGAACTACGCTACCTTTCCTCCTAATTACCCTGATCTCGAATGCAACCATTATTTATGTCTATCTGTCTGTCTATTATCAACCTGCTCTCTGATCGTGCGAAGAAAATAATGAACTTTTAAAATATCCGGTCTACAGTCTATATCTCTGATTTATGTATCGTATGTGGTCTGACCTAACGTAGTAAGACGGGGCCTGTAATACGTCTTTAACCTCTTCGCTGAAGTGATTTGCCTAAAATTTAACCTTACCCCACCCACGGTACATATCCTCATGACGTGATAATGTTTCCTGCAACAAAATGTAGATACATTGCGGATCGACGCCCGACATGGAGTGAACTGCAGATGAACGTAGCAGTTGTATTTTTCACATCCGTTTCACCTCGCCATTGATGCGAGCATTGGACATTATACATTGGTCGAGGTCACGTTCTTCTCGCTCGTGAAATGCGGAAGGGGAGAGAGGAGGCGCCTGAAACACGTGTCCTCGATGACCACCAAGGTCACGACCCCATTTTTGCAACGCGGCGTTGCAACCAACCATCCGTCGCAAGAATGCCGCGGAAATGTCGGTAGCGAACGCATCGGAGAGGCGGAAGCTGTGAAGAGCCACCCCTCCCCTCACCCCTCCCCCCGCCGCCAACGGCACCCCACTCTGAAGAGATGTCTCAGCTCACTGTTGGACATGTCGACAGAGAAATATCGACACAGGTAAGGTATCAGTTGTTGGCGAGACCGAGGAAAGGAGAGCCATGGAGAGCATAACGAGAAGAGTGATTATTTGGCTAAACCCTTGGGCAGAAGTAAAATTATCTTCTACTATTAAACAGGTGTTCTACAAACTACTCTAAAAAAACACTATTTAAAAAACCCTTTCATTTACTGTCAGTTTTTCATTCGTGTGACCTCAGAGCGTGGGAAAGGGACTAACCGTCATCAGTCGGCATCTCTGAACAGCCGAATGGGAGATTGGGATTGATGAATGCCTATGGCATCTGGATCCTGCCCAATGAACATCAAGATATTTGCGTGTAAAATTAGGAAAACATTGTTAATGAAAAATACGGAAAATATTAAAACCGCCGGAAATTGATACAAAATTTTGTCTTCCTAATTACATAGTAGCATATGGAATTTTACGCATATGTTTACATGAATACTTTATTTTTGCATTCAATGTCTATGACAGTTGTACGCTATAATACTCTATACATAACTTTTTCGTAATAAATAAATGGTTAGTAGTTGTTTAAAACTTCTGGGCACTGGTCACCGGTTCCCGAAAAGAAATGAACCCCTGGTCACTAAAAGAGTTCCTCTATAGCTGCACTCCACACACTTTCGTATGCTAGACAATTGCTCTACTATAGTCATCTATCCCACAGATAACTATGGTGTTGGCACTCTATAGCTATTTCTTTTCATTTAGCATAGCGAGAAGGGTGAATGTGGGTCAACACATTTTCCTTCTAAGCACTTTCATATTTCACATGGGGCCAATTTTGTTACTTTGATTTTGGCAAGGCGTACTAACGCCATCATTTATGTGAACAGTTTGAAAAAACACTGAATTTGCGAGATATTTTGTCTGCGGCCTTTGAGCACCACCTACTAGGACACAATAATGTGGGTCAACATTATCCGTTCTATTATACAATGTTTCTAATCCGAGGGCATCGGTGTTTTGTTATACTTTAAATGAAACGTCAATTCAAACACTTACATGTTGTACTTTTTATAAATGTGATAAAGTCTTAACAATAAAAAATATTCTATACCAAAAATTTTAAAACAAGAAGAGAATTACTAAATGATGGTGAAGTATAATCTACCAAATAAGGCGGGCGGGTCTTTGAACTCCAGATTAAAACTACCTAGCCTCACGTTACTATGTATGTACATATATATACAGCCTCTAGGGTCATTTACAATTTCGACTTTACCTAAATTCCTCTTAAGCTGTTCGCAAATTCCACCTGCTATCATTCTATTTGCGAATCCTATTGTTTCCTGCCTATTTCTGTAAAAACCCTAACATATTTTAAACTTACTTTTGTTGAATACAATAAGTAAAAGCGAATCGCTTGAATTGAATTTTTTAATGGCAATGGATAAAATTTCTTGTAAATTCCATCTTATTTCTCAACTAACCAGACCAGGCTGTATCGGGAAATATTAATATATTATTAGTCAGAAACATAATGGCAGAATTTGTACACACCATTATAGATACTGAATAGTCGCCAGTTGATTTCAGGTTCAGTTCAATTTTCTTATGTAATTAAGATTGGGGCTTTTCATAGTGCAGTGAGTTTAAAACTGAGGGTTTCACCATAACAAATCTATCTTTCTATCAAACTTCTCAATGAATTAGCAATCAGATAAAAAAATTTTAATCATGAATTTAGCTCCGAACTCCAAATTTCGTTCGAATAAAAGCAGTAAGATAAATCTCAAGCAAGTCCTTACCAGTGAGAATAACTACAATAAATAAATGGTTTTCCAGTGTCCCAATCAACGGTAATTCAAGTTCCCGACCGTAAGAGAGGAGGAATTCTTACATTTGGCACCAAATCCCCCACCAAAGCTGGAAAAGGATCTTCGGATTCCAAATAACAGTCAAATTGCTCATCTTCTACTACTTCTAGCTATCCGTACAAAAATGGCATTAGGCACTCCTGGCCACGCGAGTGACAAGTCAAGATGCTCACCGCAGAGGAAGTTGGGTCTTGGTGATGACCTTAACGGTAGCTGAGACGAGGGAAAGCTGAATGGTATATAGAGTTGATGACCTGCACTCCTTCCTTGGCTTGCTGCCGGGCGACGATGCAATATGTCTCCCAAGGTTGTGAACCAGTTGATCCAAGCAGCCTCAAAGGTTCTTATCAGAGTTTCCTCGTACATGCGCCATCATGGGAGAGTGGGTGTCTGTTAGTTTTAGGACCATGCCCTCGGCGTTGTGAGATAGTGAGAGCTCTAAATGGGTCCGTAATTGATTTTGTTTCTCACTTGCCGCAGCTTCAAAAACGCCCCCGTGCTATGGCGTGAGAATTCTAGAACAGTTTGATCTCGGATCTAGATTTATTTTGCTCGTTTACACCGAAGATCTACGGTGCTTTTTTCGGAAAATTTCTTGACGTTCGTTCCCATGAAATAGCGCTGAAGTTGCACTTGACCTCAGGTTTATCTTATATATGCAAGGACGTTCAATGCAGTGCTGTAAGTTACACCTATTAGTCATGGCTGAAAGTCCTTATCTTCTTCTCTGGTTGTCAATCTTTCGATTGGTTGGCAGCCTAATTTTTCTTTTCCATTATTCCTTGTCTTCTGCCATTATTTTTGTTTCCGACTAGCTACATGCCATGACTATATTACCATGATTAAAAATATATTCTAGTTTAGGTCTTCCTCTACTCCTTTTGACTTCCATTTTTCCTTCCATAAAATTGATGATGAAATTGTTATTCTTAAGAATATGCCATATCCAATTTCCACTTCCTTTTGACTTTCTTTAGAACCACTTCCGCATTTATTTTATATTTCCATGGTATCCTTTATCCTCTTCTCATGCACAACATTTCAAAGGTTCATTTTAGGAAGTTTTAATACGACAACTGTGGCAAAATAGCTTCAAGTGCAATATTTTTAATTTCCTTTTGTATGCTCCATTAAAACATCATTTGGGCATTTTTTCATACTTTTATTCCACCCTAATCTTTCATGGTGTTTTCCAGTAAATTAGTGAAACGATTTTTCACAAATTATTTCAGGCTTAACCCTGTGGAATTCCTTCATCTTGAAGTAAAAGAAGAAAAAAGCACTCTAATTCCACAAATTCCACAATAATGGAATTGCAGTGTTTTTCTTAATTTGTGGAGTTGCAGTTTTTTCTCCTGTCACTTAAATATGAAACGAATTGCTTGATGAATTATATTATAAATAATTCTAACTCCAATTAAATGCGACATTACACCGATGAAAGTCATTCGAAGGAAAAAGTCAGAAAAAATACTTGATCATGCAACCGAAATTAATATATTGTAGGCATTTTTATTCACTCAGTCCTTAAAGTGAAAAATATTTTACATATTTATGATTATTTGCTATATAATCTCACATGGAAATATATATTTGGAATAAATACCGCTTTGTTCTTGAACTTGACAGAAAGGGTCTTATTTTTCATTACTTATGTTTTCAAATGCAGGAGTCGGAATGTCCTTCTTATTTTAACCAAAATTTTCATATCTTCCGATGCACTGCCATCTGATAATGGAGTGAAGGACATAATTTGGCTGTTTCTTTGCTCGCTTATATTTTCTTATCTCACTCCACCACCACCTCTTCTCCTCTTTTGTAACGGTGGCTGCAGGTTCTGAGGTAAGACTCTTTATGGTTACACCTCGAGTAAAGAGCACACCATTGAAAAGGTCTGTACTTAAAAAAACATAATCAGTTATTTTCCTTGGAACATTGCCTATTTACTTTCTTTGGAGTATTCGTTGGTAATTATGTCCACCTCCATTTTCATAAAAAAATCAAAAGACGCTATAGTGACTCCGCTTCCAGCAATAATTCCCTTTGTTCTTTGAAACATGTAAACCAAGAATCAGATCGGTGTCATTGAAATATCATTCCATAAATCCTCTCTCGGTAGAAATGACATTTATCACCAATTTCATGTAATCATGCAAGTGCAGCTATTCGGTGCCCAAATGGTCTTTATGGATCATTTATATAATAATAATATTTGCCTTTAAATTGGATAAACTAGAACCATTAGGTTCTCTATTAAATTTAACCATATTTCAAGTTAAAAATTTAATGAATGCGTAGAAATATAGATGGAAATTTAATTCATGGAAATTAATAATAAGAATTTAATAGATGGAAATAATACATAGAAACTTAAATGTAACAAATGCATAGCAATATGTGTGTATAACATCGAGAAAGCGATATCTGGAAATCATAAGCCAGAGTATCTGAGATTCACATGCGTCAATAAAATTGTTCTAATCGTCAGCAAGAGTTACTAATCAGTTAATTGAAGTATTTCATGTTATGACTCCTAACCCCTGCTACATATTGCTGGAGCCACGCATGGTATTCACGCATGACTCGTGCATTTGCCGGATTCCGGTGTTTCGTCGCCTCTAACGTTGTTTGGGAGTATGGTTGCCAAGGACAACAAGCGCCGTGTAGTACAATATAGAAAAAGGTGGTAATAGTAAAACAGATGAAAGTGAAGTCTTCTCGGGTTTTACACCTGGTCAAGGGCTCCATTGCGGCTCCTTGAACCGGTGGAGAACCCGAGAAGACTTCACTTTCATCATTCGCCGGGAAAGCACCAAATCTTATGGTGAAACAGATCTTTAGAAATCAGAGAAACCTTCTAACAGGCAGTTACATAAAATCTAGACGTCAAAAAATTTAAAAAACATTCATATGGAGTGTATTGCTCTACGTAAGTGATAGTTGGATCCCCTCGGGAAGAGGGAGAGACAGATAGAGAGCGTTTGGAGGCTGCAGAAATGCAGATTTCGAGTAGGATGTTAATGATAAAATGAGGGGGTTTCAAAGGAAGTGAACGAAAAGAGAACTCTATTCAAGCCAATGGAAAAAAGAAATGTTAAGTTTTCGGGTCACCTGTATAGCCACAAAAGCTTTACTGTCAACTTTGTGATGGAGGGGAAGGTTCTCGGGAGGAAAGGATAGAGGAAGACCAAGGGTGCAGAATTTGAAAAGGCCACAGAAATCCACGGTTACCGAGACACATCTAAAACTCAATAGAGAAAGCAGAAAACAGGACCATTTGTTTTCAGCGACAAGACCGAGCTTTTAATTACGGAAGAATATTGTTGTGCTTAACAGTACAGGAAATGTGCCTCACTTATATTTTTGTATATTCCGACAGCCTAATCATCAATTCTCGAACCGATGAGTATTTCGTGAATGCGCTGAATATTCTAGTTGAAAAAAAACTTCTCGAACTGACCGACCACAAATGGAATTATTACAATATTTTTTTGGAATCTAAACGCTAGGCAAACATTTGTTGAGGCAATTTTACGCACACAATTGAAATCTACTGCAGTCTTCAAGTGTAACTGAGGACAAAATAGTTGAGGCGACGTATACCATGGTTGAAACTGTCCTCCACTCCCCCCACTCTCTCGTCGAGGACACACCGTTGATGAGTCATCACGACCAAAACCTCGCAGCACTGCCAAAGGAAGGGATTTCGCTCCTGCAAC
>WURS02451113.1:0-14194 GCA_011762765.2 Rhinocypha anisoptera
TTTCTCCATAAACATCAAATTTCCTCTTATGCATATATTTCCTTATTAGGGATTTTAACTGAAATAGCACCTGACGGTTCACAACCCTCAGGAGAGTTTGACAAATGCATTCCATCCGCCGAGATTTGAAAAATTGTTTTTGACCCACCCTCGTCATTCCCCTTAGTTGTCTCTGAGTTTCAGTAGAATGATGGTTATAAATTAAAGCATCTACATACTGATTGATAACAAATCCCGCAGTTGAGGGGTTAAAAGCATGCACATAAATCACCACCAAAATTTCTCCTCTTGAACAAGGCACAAATATTTTTTAGTGAAACTTAAGGTATGAGGTTTTTTTGCACCCAAGGCGAATGCAAATACCACTCAAAGAATAAAATTGACTGGCTTCCCACTCAGGGTTGACCGAAGAATCCATTGCCCTCCTATTTGAATTTTCATTGTCACTGTCTCGATCAGAGAATTATATAGAAACATATAAAATGTTAATTTTTCCTTCCAAAGCGAAAGTGGGGCTTTGCTGGGATACTTGTCCATCGCACTGTACATTCTCTCCCAGAAAACTGTCGTAAAGACCAAGAAATAGAAGGAGACTTGGAAAAACAATCAGTGGTCCTGATGGCTGTAACAATGTGATGCCCGAGTGAAAAAGTTGTGGTTTCCAACTCACAAAGAACCGATGTCCATTACTTTTTAAAAGGCCCTAATATATGCCAGAAAAAAAATTGGAAAAAAAATAATTACGTTTCAATGACAGGTCCTTTGTTCTTTATCCAGTATCTAGATCCTTCCTTATGGTCATCAATACTCCCGGATTGAAAACTTTTAACATAATAGCCTAACATGTTCTTTTCATTGTCATTGACAGCATATTCCTGAAAGAAAAAGGAAAATCAAGGGTCATTATGCAATGATTACAGCTTATATAACATATTTTTTTAATCCAAAATATTAGAGAGTCAATAAATTAGTTGGAATCTTTTAAATGGCCTGAAAAGTTATAAAATTACATTTAAAATTATTTATGGAAAAAACATACTATAGTGATAAAAGATCTGGTGCTTTCCCGGTGTATTTTGAAAATGAATTCCTCTCGGGTCTTCAACTGGGTAAGTGTGGTAAAAGGCACCAATGTTTCAACAGCCGACTCGGCCATTGTCATCAGGGTGGTGCCTTTTAACACACCCAGTTGAAGACCCGAGAGGAATTCATTTACATACTTTAGAAGTTTGTGATTATAGACACCACAAACCTCTAAAGATAGGGTTATTTTGTCTATTGTACCACAAAAAATTATCATTAATTTTCATGGACCTATAATTTCCAAACATCATATGTACTTACAAATAGATTTAACTTAATAGTAAACAACTTTTGGATCCGAGTACTTTCTGCCTTCCTTCATGCCTTTTCTTTTTCTTCCTCTCCCAAATTTATAGGTTTGTAATTGGTCACCAATCCCTTTAGACCTACGCTTAAACCAAACCATTCAAGACACTCCATGGGTGTTAAGACTATAGTCATATTTTCTCATGACCTCTGACATTATTGTTACAAATAGTGTGATGGAAGAAGTTAATATTTAAATGTCTCTAAATTTGTGTTTTAATGTTTTCAGGAAATCAAAAAGGTCTACAACCCTAAGGTCAGTTTGATAGGTAAGGGCAAAGCTCACCTATTATTAAGCCCAATGGAATGTGAAAATTCTCATATCAGCCAGTTCCTTCCCCTGTGCCATCTGCAGTTTCCCAGGAAGATCTGGTACCCAGTAAATCACTCATGGGTTTTATTGGTGTCCAGAGTCATCACCAGCCCTTGAAACCATATCCCCCATTCAGTAGCCAAGCACTCTACCTACTGGGCTAACACAAAGAGCCCATAAAAATCTACTAATCACATTTTCCTACACACAATGTATTTCCAGTGAAATATTTCTATGATGACTGACTTATCATCATTATATCATATTTCTTAATGCTCCAACCATCTCTCTGTCTAGAATAACTGATGATGCTGTGACCTGATGAAACCTGGGCCATGTTTAACAAATACCTTGTAGAAAAAAAGGTATATTTCAATGTACTAGACACACATCAAGTTACACCTTCTACAGTTCATTAATTTACAATACATAGATACCCTCTATTATTTTTTACTTCACATTCCTTTCCTAAGCTTAAATGAAGAGGTATAGTTTCCTTAACAAATAGTTCCTCCAAAGTTTTTTCCCCTGGAGCACCTCTCTCTCCTTGACTTTGTAATTTTTCCAGGCACTCACACTGCTGCTTCCACTACACATCCCTTACCCTATCCATCTCATCCTCTTCAGGTTATTATTCCTCTAATAATTATTTCTACCTACCTCCATATTTAAGTTCATTCATTTCCTACTCATTACTATCTTCTTAATCGTCTCTTCTGTGATCCAAGTTTTCTTAATTACTTTTGTATTTACTGTTCCTGGTCAGCGGTGTTACCAATTTATAATTTAAGGCTTTAAGAAACAGTCCCAGGCTTGATTGTATGGAAATCCTACATAGAATAAACTTTCCACTAATATTTTCATTTATTATGACCAGATGATGATGTCGCTAAGCGACAAAACCATGGTCACAATAAACAAAAATATTAGTGGAAAGTACCAAGTTTATTCTTCTCCAACTTTTAAGAAGTTCCTTTTTTTCTGTAGCCTCTACCCCCTAGTCCTCCCTAGAATTCTCTCCATGGTTCTGTCATTTATTCCTTTCAATCCATTTTAAAGCATCTGCATTACATTCAGGTCAAATGTATGTATCTGAGCTCTTTTAATTTCAAATTAAATTCCATCATATCTATATTTTGGTATGACTCTGAATTAAATTTGCAGGAAACTTTGTTATGTATATATTTTCTGAGGCTGTCAAACCAGAATGCAATTTAATTTGTATCCCCCCAGTATTGTCTAAGTGTACATACATCTGCTTTGGTTGTCATCACGAAACCCTTTCTCCAGCAAAACTCTTATCAATTTCACACTTTATTCACACCATTTTCCTCAAATGTGTTTTCATACCTCGTGACCATATCCTAATTCCTTCACCACTACATCCATATCCACCCATCACTATCAGGTGCTTTCTTGGACTGGCAATCACCTCCTAAAGTTCATCATAATCGCCATCTACTTCTTAATTTGACTGTCATTAAATATAACTGGACTGTTGATAATTTAAATGGGTCTGTTATTTTATTCCACTACCAGTATTCTGCCATTGTCACTAGGCATGAACATCATTTACTACCCCCCTTCTTGTTTAACACTAAGCCTACAACCATGTGGATTCTCCTCCTTTCCAATATAAATTACCCTACAACTATTGCTCCTATAATCCCCATTATCCTTCATCTCACATCACTCAGCCCTAATCTATGTTTGATGCCTCCATTCTATGTTTAACCCTTAAAGTGTCAGCCTCTGTTGCCTATAAGGAGTAATCAAGAGGGAAACAGGGATATCTAGATACAATACACCTATCCCTATTGACCCTGGCATGTTTAATGACTACTTTGTAAAGTCTATGGATTCTACACTGTCAAGTATCACAAGTCCTAAATGCAATGCAATGACACTACTTTAAATGTATCCTCTCTCTTCACCTCGATTTCAGTGGCAATGGGTCACAACAAGGAATATAATCAATGTAGTAAAAATGTTTAATAACTCTACCAGTTGTGACATCTATGGTTTCTCAAATGTTGTGATCAAGTCTGTTATCCACTTAATTGCCCATCCTCTCTCTATTATAGTTAATAAATGCTTTCGTTCTGGAAACTTCCCTGACTTATTAAAATACTCTTAAGGTAAATCCAGTTTTTAAAAAAGGTGATAGAACCATTCCCAACAGCTACAGACCTATCACCACAATATCAAGATTGCAAAAATATCTGAAACCATTGCCTATACTCAAATTCTGGAGTACTTTGAGAGTCATAATCTATTTACCCCCTCACATTTTGGGTTTCGCCCTGGGAAATCCACAGAACTCACAACTGAATCTGTGGTTAAAAATATAATTATGGCTTTAGAAGGTAAACAATGTGTCTCCCTCACTCTCTGTGATCTAACTTCAGCATTCAATTGTGTTGATCACTCCACCCTTAAGCAGAAACTTCAATATTATGGCTTCCAAGATAGTGAACTTAAATTCATGGCATCTTACTTAACCAATCGAAAGCAGATGGTCCAAATTAATAGTAACAAATCCAGCTTCTTATCTGTGAAGCATGGAGTGCCACAGGGGTCTGTTCTTGGTCACCTCCTGTTTCTAGTCTTAATAACCTAGTTCTATATACTCTACTATTATATACTAACATACTTCTATATACCTACTTCTAATTTAATGATCTACCATACAATCTCTCTGTAGACAGCATGTTATATGCAGATGATACTACTCTTGATTCAAAAATGTAATAACCCTAGTGATGCCAAGGTTCTTACTGCAAAGGCACAAGCAGAAGCTAAATATTGGTTTTCAGCCAACCATCGCTTTCTGAATGAAGCAAAAACACAACATCTAATTTGCAATCTTAAAAGTGTTAATGATAATAATGACCCTGTAAAACTATTAGGTTTTCATATAGATGGGAAGTTAACATGGAATTCTGAACTCAATAAAAAACTATCCAGGGCTCCGTACCTGTTAAGGAAACTCAAAACCTGTGTGAATGAAGACTACGTGAGAGCAGCCTATTGTGCTTTCTTTCAGAGCATAATTACCTATGGTCTTAGACTCTGGGGGCATGCTCATGAAACCATTGAAAACTTAAAACTCCAGAAAAAGGCAATGAGGCCTCTGTGTAGTTCTGGGCCCCATGAGCATTGCAGACCTATATTTATAAACTTGAAATGTTTTTACTATTTACAGCTTGGAAGATAATAGGGGGCAAAAGAGGGAACACATGCTCAACTAGAAGTATGGTTTGTTTTGCAGAATTAGAAATTATTGTAAACACCATTAGAACCCAAAATATTATATTATAAAAATATTATCACTCTACACATTAACATTTATCACTGATACAAAAATCAAAGCCAAGATGCTAACAGATTGCAATAAAGACCAAGGAAGAATAGGTAGGTACATTTCTAAAGCCATTAATGCAATTTGACTTAATTTTTCCTAAACAATCCTAAAAGCTTTTCTATATTTTAACTTTGCTCCACAATAGAATATAACAACATACAAAAATGTCTACTTTACCTGAGCTAGAGATAAATTTTCATTAACTAATTTCAAGATAGGTGAATAATCTCCATGGACAATGCTAAAAACTGCTCCTCTAAACTCTTCATTTTCTGATTGGTCAACAGACACAGAAGCAAGTCTTACCTGAAAGTGAAAGAAACAATGATTATTGTAAACAAACAACTAACTTCACTTGTGGAGGTTACTTTTAAAAATTAGTGAAAACTAGTATCAAATTATGGTAGGTCCATCAATTATTTTTTAACTCCCGAGTTGGCAATAAGCTGATATACAGCCCTTGTTCTCATCAACAAAAATTGCTATAGACCAATATATCAGTCTCTTATTTTAAACATATAATTTGTTACAAATCTAAAGACAGACATTTCTTGCCAACATACTCATTTATTAAGAAGGTATAAAGAAATTTTGTAGTTATGAAAGTAAAAATGAAGCAAAATTCAATTAAAATTCTTTTTCATCTCATGAAACACACTTCTTCTTCAGAATAGAATATGCCAGCTTCAGAATATGCCATACAAAATGTCCTAGAAGCCAAAGGATTAAATTCTTCTCAGCAAATAAATAACACATTTTATCTTAATAAGCAGTGACTACATGGAAAACAATGAAGAGGTCTGCAAAGATCAGAAGAGGAACGTAGAATGAATGATGATGTTGAAGTCAGCAAAGTTGGAAAGCATCAAACTTGAGAGGGAAAAGGAAAAACAGACATACTAGGGTTGAGTGACTTAAGACGGAAAGCTACTGGAGATTATTGGACCAATAGCCAAATGTTAATCTATAGCAGATGGAAAGAGACTCAGCAGAGGGTGGCCATATTTCAGAGCCAGGAATTGAGGAGAGTAGTAAACATTGAACAGGTTGGTGATGGAGTAATGATGGTAGAAATAAAAGCTAATCCAACTAACTTTGTTATAATTAGGGGCGAGCCGATAACCTTATTTTTCCTATAACCGATACCCGATATTTTGCCCCAATAATCTGATATAACTGTACATATATTGCATACCTAATTAGGTATTAGAGAATGTTATTTAGGGCTAAAAACATTTATACACAATAGTTTTAAAGTATTTTTTTAAAAGATCAACATACACCTCATAAGAAAATAAACAATTTATTCATAATTATCACATGCCACTTCATATTTTTAGCAAAAAAAAAAAACAAGTTGCTTCACCTTGATTGGGTTCAATGCCTCCCTTGTCTTGGTAGACACTAAATTTGCTGAGTTGAAAAACCTTTCTGATGCAACGAACCCTGACGACTCAGCTAAAAATATGTTGGCTACTTCTGAAAGGTGAACATGTTTTTTACGAGAATTAAGATGAGTATTTCATTTCTTAGAGTTGAACACAATGTGTAGTAATGATGCAACACCATCAAAATAACACGTTATTCAACATCCCTATATCTACCCCATCTTTAACTTCTTCTGAGGGGGATGGAGGTTGGGGGGGAACTTTGTATTGTACTTGCAACTTTTTCAGTCATAAGCAGCCTAATAAGATCTAAACACCGGAAATATCATAACTCCAGAAAATATTGGGTTACGATCTTCTACTGTACACAACTATTTGATGAGAAAGTCTTGAATGTGAAAATATTATCAGATTCTGCTCCGATACCGATACAGTGATAACTGAATATCGGCCAGCATTTATATTGGAATTAATTATCAGCTCAGCCCTACTTCTAATACAGGTATAATTACAGGTGGTCACCAGGAGGAAGAAGTGTGCGAGGTATATGATCAGGTTGAAGATTGACAACATACCCAGCAGAAAGAATAATGTAGTGATGGGGGCCTGAGGTGCTGTCATGGGTGATAAGGAAAGGAAAGGAGGTAGGTGAATATGGTTCAGGGATAAGAAATGACTGTGGGGAGAAATTGGTGGGGTTTAGGAAGAATTTGGCAATAATGAACACACACCAGAAGAGATGCATGAATACACCATACATCAAACACCAGAAGAGATGCAAGTACACTTGGAAATCACCAGTTTCAATTAGTTCTCTCCGACATTAGACATATTTCAAATTTCCAAGTAAGAGCATTACAGTTGTCAATATTTAAAATGTTCTCATGTATAATTAATAATATTGCCGGCATTGGTGGCGACTGGTGGATTCGTGTGTTTTGTCATTTTTATTAAAAATGTAATAGTGTCCACCGTAATTGGCATCTTAGTGATGCATGTGGATGATTGTAACATAAATAAATATTTCCGTCAAGCTGCCTGATGTATATTTCAATGAAGCCTTTTCATTTAAGTGTTTAGATGGCTGGTTTGGGGGAAAGGGACAAAGGAACCATGGCTGTCGATGTTATACTATAAAATTGCAGCACTTTTTCTCTATCGCCCCAGATGTTATACTTTCTTCGTATAGGCATTAGACCCATTTACATGCAGTTATGCTGCAATGAAGTTAACGTAATGCCTTAACAACATTATTGTCACTATATTCTCTTTCTTGAACTAAAGCCCATGACTTGTTGCCACAACCAGATTGTCCTGTTTCCATCTACATTCTTGAACTGTGCAACTTTTGTCTATATCAGTTTTGGAACAAAATATAGGTAGAAACTTTTATGTACTTGCACAGAAAAAAAAATAAGACAAGGCCGATTTTAACAATAATATTCTAAACCGGTCTTGTCTTATAATTTTTTTTGGAAATACATAAAATTTACAACCTATATTTTGTTTCATTATGGAACTGCACCAGGTGATGACCTCCTCAGTGAATTTTATATCAGCTTCGTAACCATTTCACTACTGCACCCTTGATATTCCTCTTTTATTTATTCCATAGTACATTTATGTCTACAATAATTATGATAAGGTATTATGTTTAAATAATTCACCTAAAAATTTAATAGTTCTTTTTGGCTTTTGCTTTGATAAAGGTTTTAGTTTCAATTATTTCCTTAAAAATGTTCTCATTTCTTTTCCTCTTTGCCCATTCTATCATTATTCTCCAAAACCATATTAATGCTCCGCTGGTAAGAAAACAGTTTGCTGTTCTACAAGAAATATTTTAATGTGACAGGTCATGATAGAGCATATCATCTTCTGTCATAGATGCTGCCGCAAAACATTTCCACTCTCTCTTCCATCACACTAGATTCTTATTACCATACCATAGTACATTGAATTTCAGATAAAAGCCTATACAAGGTTTGCTATGGTCTAGAAAAAAAACTCTTTGTTGAAGATTCATGTTATCAATATTTCTAAGCTCAAAAACTTTTCTATTTGTATTTTATTTTTCATAAGTATTGTAATAGTAAAAATTGAATTGGGAACACAAAATACATACAGCTTCACCCATTGAAATAATTCCAATTTCAAATTTTATCTACATGCCAAATAGCTTATTAGCCATTGTCTATGTTACCTTAACCTTCCGCAACAACGCATATCTATACATAAGATTAACAGAAATAATAAGATATCTAAGATTGACAGTCTGACCTCTAAACTCACAGGTTTCCTAACAAGAAAAAAATGTTGACTTCATTCTGTAATCTCATGAACAGCATGTTTCTTTCAACATGGAATTCCTCCAAGTGATGCTGTGCACTATTCCAAATATTCAATTACTTTTGTAGCAAATCATCCAGCATATAAGTTCAGCAAATGTTATGCTAATAATAATTGGCAACTGTCAATCAAAAAGTCAACTGACTTCTGAAGACAACCATATCAGTAAATTAGGAAGATATAATTAAAGGGTGAACCAACAGCAAAGATCACTAACCATACTGGCCGTACAGCCAAATGCGCGAAAGGAAATTCGATAAGATCATGGCCTTTATTGGCGTCTTACTTGGTAATGTGTCACTCCATCCGAGACAGATTTAAATGCTCTTGTATTGTACGCAGAAATCGATTTAGACTTCAGAAAGGCATTAACTAGCTGCGCATCCTCCATAGTAAAGTTTCCAGAAAAGTAGGTGGTTATGCCCTGCGACAAGAAGAGAGATTAAATATTGTTTACATATGAACTGCAATAACAAATAATGTCTGTGAAATAAAAAATAGTTGAAAATCCATTCTTTACCTTTCCAGCAAAACCGATACACTTTTCGTTATCTCCCAGGGAGTAAATTGCTTCGGAAACTTTGTCCCATGCTAGTTTAACGCCCAGAGAGTCATCACGTGCAGCTTTACAATGAGAAATAAATGCCTCGAATTTTTCTTTCGGCAATCCAGGAATGAATTTAGTGGATCCAAATGACTTATAATTTCCAGCATTGCTGACAATCCCGGAAACATAAACAAGCAGCGCCTAAGGAGGGTTTAAATGAGAGAGTTAAATTGTAAGTTTAATGTCAGTAACGTATTTATTAATTAGAGGTGTACCTTGAATTCGTCTTCCGTGAGCTGTGCATCTTCAAGTGCTGTTTTTTTTTGTTCTTCCAGAGACTGGCTCAAAAAAACTCGATGAAGAAGTGAATAGATTAGAGGCGATTCTGGTGACGTCTATAACAAAACAGTAACAATTGAAATTGCACAAATCCAGGCAACCTATGAACACCTAGCCTTGAATTATGTTTACCTGAACGAGAGTGATAATCCCTCCGATCCAACCTGCTTGACTTAAAAAATGAGCATATTTTTTCTCTCTAGGTGTCAGTCCATTAAATGCAGCGGTGCATTCCAAGGCAACTACGGGATGATCTTTTGGAAGAATGTAATGAGAGTTGTTCATCGTGGTAGATGGTGTATGAATCAATCTAAATAAAGTAAATTATCATTAGACTTTATCCCAAATATCTTGGCAGACTTCGCTAGACCGGTATTCTGAAACGACACTAAATCGAGTAGGTGCTGCTCTTACATATCTCTTAGCAGGAACACTACCAAAGTTATACGCGAAGTATACGCCCTTTGATAACGTTAGTGGTAATAGTGCCAACTGTAGTGTCGATTCAGAATAGGGGCTGATACGGGCTCTACTCCCTCTTTTACCTTTTATAACTTTTCCGATAAGTAAGGATTTCTCTGTTGGTTAGAGGGATTGATAAAGGCGAACGAAAAATTGAAGTACCGGCAACATCAAATGTGGAGAAAAATTAAATTTTTTGCTAAAATCGTTTTTTTAAAATAATAAAAAGATTTACTAATTAATAATTTTTGCTTTCCATTATGAAGAGCAATATAATGTTTACTAACAAAAAGCAGCTCTCCTTTGACTCTAGTTGTTGATAATGAGTCACCATTTAAACTTCTCAAAGTGATGTTAAATTTTATTACCAACAAATTATCTTTTTCGAGGTTTAAAATAAAATATTATTCCTATTTATTATAGTAAAAATAAATTGTATATATCAATTGTTCCTTTTAACAAGATTTCGCGCCAAAGTCACTGGCCTTCGAAAGAAAAATATATATGAAAGAGACCCTGGGATTGGTTGCTCCTTCCTGCCGAACAGCTAAAGCTCCCTATTGGCCAAACTGGCAAGGATCTCTTGCAGAAGTTAGAGGGACGCTACCTCGATCGACGCCATTGCCGGAGCCGAGAGGATCACTGAACTACGCATCTCACAAAAACTTCAAAAATGGGTGACGGTAAGCTTTTAAAATATCTAATTTTGAAATCATTTACTTTATTAACGTAAAAACTGTAACCTAGTGTGTGCTTTAGTCCTAATTCGTTGTATTTAGAAAAAGTTTAAGTGATATTCTAGCCGGCATAATTTTCCCACGCCCTGGCGTCAGGACGCCGATCGAGTATTTCTCGTTTACTGCTCATTCTTTATGAAATTCTTCATTTTTAGGGAAATTTGTTGAATATTCATTAGAAAGGTTTCCAAGGCATGTTTTTTTTTAATCCACGTATCGCCCACAATTAGTTCGTGGCTGCACGTGCCAATTAAAACTTTTTGTGTTAGCCATATTGGATTAAGTAATTAGCTTGGTAGTCTTTCTTTCAATTACTTAATTTTATTGGTTTTTATTATTTTAGACAGTACAGGACGTGTGGCTCTGTTGATGTGTTATTTGTCCTTAAGGATAAGTTCGCCTGGACCGGCGTCCTATTTCTCCCGCGTACGCTAATATGCCCGCCCTATACATAGACAAAATCAATGTCAAGTACCAACCCGGGCTCGTCACCATAGGTGACTAATGATTAAATAGTTATTCTTTGTTTCAATATTTGATTGAAATTATGTAATGGCGCCTTGGTATTTGTATGCTTAGGGAAGTGGATGCGCGTCTTCAATGTATGGTGGCGTTCATTTCAATCTCTTATATCTTCATACCATGAAACTTTAATCCATTGCGTACATACATATCCCAATTCTTTCACACAAAGGTGGATAGTTAAATGCATTATATAGTAATAGTGGTTTTGAATTTTTTTAATCCTAGTAAGATTGTTGTTTACATAGAATTTTTACTATTTACGTAAAATTTCATGCAACGCGTTTGGGGATTCTGAATGTTTTACACAAATTATTCTTCTAGTTAATGGTCTTGTTTTGTTTTCATTTTTATACCACCTGTGTCGGTAGCTTGAGCTTTTGTAATATTCAGAAAAAGTTAGTAAAGGCGACGCACATACTCGCTTTTGTGAAAATAGATTTTTAAAAGAACACCTCGCATCCTTTAGGTATTTTACGAAATCGTTAATACTGCCTTACCTGGTCTTTTTGTAGTTGCTCCCCTGTGGAGCGTAAGATATTCCGGAAAGTGATTTACCAGGAAGCGCGATCGAGGTGAAACACTGGACCTTCCTGAAGTTCATTTCAGGAAAATGTAATTTCTTAACACTTTTAATTAGTGTGCATGGCGTTGTACGTTTGTTCTTCCAATTGAGGGCCCCTGTAAAAGAGTTATATTTTTTTACAAAAATTGAGTTTAATAATTGCATCAATATTTACCAACAAGTGCCGGATGTAAGGTCTACGTGCCGTGTGTTAAATAGGTAACTTATTTTTTTTCTCGTTTTACATGAAGTGGGAGCTCTTGGCAAACATTTCCCCTCTTCAAGAACTAGTCACAAAAGTTATCTTCCGTGGTTTTGTTAGCTTCATCTTTTCCTATTTTAAATTATTTTCATCGAGCTAAGTTTGCCCAGATAGTAAATGCTTTCGTTTCAATTATTGCTATATTAGTGCTTGCCAAATGACACCAGTACTTTGTAACTGCTGTTGTAGAGGTATATCTGAAGAGGTGATTCCTCGCTGTTCATTTGTAATTTATTAAAACAAAAACCCTTTCTAATATTCTTTTCGCTATTTTTGCAGATGTCCGCACTGGAATTACTCCCCCCGTGAGTATTATTTTATTTATTGCTACTTCTATAAAACTAGTAAATTATTCTTGAATTGTATTTCATTGGCAAGGATTTTGTTATTGCTTTTTTAGTTTAAAACAAATCTGAACACAACCACTAAATAAAATTTATTTAATATAGGTTTCATTAGTCACATTATGGTTCATCTGACGATTTTCACGTATCAATGTGGGATTGCAATTCTCTTTTCCGTAGAGTTGATTCAGAGTTCTGTGATGCTCAAATTCCTTTTTTTTTCAGAAAACTAAAATATTTGTTGGTCGCCTCCCTGAAGATGCCAAGGCTCAGGAATTAAGACAGCTGTTCGAACAATTTGGAACTGTCACGGAGTGTGACATCTTAAACAGATATGGCTTTGTGCACATGAAGACTGATGACATGGCTAGCCGTGCAATTAGTGCCCTGAACAACACTGAGTTCATGGGTGTGCAGATCAGTGTCGAGGTATTCCCAGAATGTTACTCAAAATTGTATTGGCGTTGTGCAAATCGCCCAGTTGATTTTTATGTTCGGAAGAGTTCTAAATCTTTTCTAACAGCAAATGGTTGTATTTCTAGCAATCGACTGGAAAGAAGAGTGGTCGCGGAAGAGGATTTGGCCCAATGATGAGAGGCCGAGGTGGTCCAATGAGAGGAATGGGTATGGGGCGTGCACCACCTCCATACATGATGCGGGATGGTCGTGGAGATTATGACAGGCGAGGGCCTGGGATGGATGGAAGGGGGCCTGGAATGGACAGGATTGGGCTACCGCCTCCACCGTCCATGAGGAATGGGTACTACGATAGCTATGACAGAGGCTATGATGGCTACTACACTGCAAGGGGTCCCCCACCACCACCACCCATTCTTGGAACTCGTGACAGGTAAATTATCGCTGCAATTCTTTCATACTTTTATCTTTAGGTTATTTGCCCGCTCGACCATTGTGAGTCTATTTTTACCAACTCTCTCAATTGCAGGGAACCGGAGCGTCGCACATACCCTGACATGCTTCGTGACCCATATGAGCGGCGGTCTTTCACGGACGTTGGACGCGTACCATACGAGAGACCAATTCCTCCATCTCCAGCTTTTGAGCGGCGCACTGATTACCCTGCTAGGGTGACTCCGGATATCTATCGTCGGAGAACTCCTCCTCCCCCAGCTGCCTATGGCAGTGCTCCCACTGGGTAGGTTACATTAACGATTCCTTAAACTGGGTGGGTTATGCTTACGCGATTGCATGATTCCTGCTGGTCTTCCTCGGGTAAATAATGTATAGTGCCGTCCCTCTCACTCTGCAATGCTTTTAATGCTTGGGATATCTAACATGTCTATGGAGGGAACCCGGGATGGTTCGAGAGAGAGGTCTTTGCGATAGGATGCTCGTTGGGTGCGAATCGGAGAGCGACAATCGATGTCTCGGAATGAAAGCCGGAAAGGAAACGGGGAGGAGAGGGGGTGAGCGGCGGGGGGGCTCTCTCTCTTCCCTCCCTCTAGTGTGTGTGAGAGAGCGTGTGTGTGTGTGATGGGGTTGAGTGTCAGGGAGGAAACTAGGGGGAAAAAAAGTAATGGGGAAAACGAATCACACTCCGCCCTGGTCCAGACGACGACGTGGGACGAACCACACGAGAGCCCCCTCCCCCCCCC
>WURS02451124.1:0-31779 GCA_011762765.2 Rhinocypha anisoptera
CTCTCTCTCTCTCTCTCTCTCTCTGATGTGCTCCCATCACACGATGTGAAGTGCCCCCCAGGCGAACACGTGATCATAACACATACATCTTAAAGTGTTAAACAACATATATATCTTTGGTTGACGTTGGTGACCATATCAAACCCTTCACATTATACTGATTATTATTATTCCTGCTTCAGTACACTTACATAGAGACACACAAACACACCCTTATGTATACTTTAAACAAATATAAATATTTTTCTACTAGAAAAAAAATCTTGCAAATTCAGCTTCTTCTGTATTTTCTGTTTAGGTATCTATTTTTTCTCGATTTTTCTATATACCCTCTATTTATTTAATTTGCGTGTTTTTACAAAGAAAACATCTTACCAAACTTTGCAAGATTGGAAAATATATAATTGGATGCGTCAAATGTAATTGTTATTTGGATTTTGGTTTACGAAATATTGGTTTATTATTGAAAAAATTGTTACCAACAGAATAAACATTATTATTTTTTATTATTTATTATTTTTATTATTGTTTATTATTTTTACCCAACTTGACTTGGTCGGTAAAAAACATAAACAACTCGAACAACTAATCTTTAGTTAGTTTTTAAATGATAACAAGCAAAACAAAATGTTATCAGTAAGAAAATCAATTCAATGTATTTTTGTAATTTTTCAATTTACACTTTAGTGTGCAAGAAGTATAGAATCTCTTTATCTCTCTCTCTTTATCTCTCTTATTCTCTTTGTTTCTTTCTCTCTCTTTTTCTTTTTCTCTCTTTTTTCTCTTTCTATTTCTCTCTCACTATCTTTGGGTGTAGGTAATTCCATTCCCTTGGCAAGAATTCTTATTTATAAAATGATTGCATTTTTGACAAAACATCAAATATTAAAAAAACAAAATTTGATAGAAATTCAAAATGTATATTCAAAAACACGAATTATTGATAAGTCATATTTGTTTTATAATTTTAATTTTTAATGCATTTTGTTATTTCTATCACTCTCTCTCTCTTTCTCTCTCTTCCACCAACATTCCAAATGATTGCTGTTAACCTAGACATAATAAAAAATTTAACGCATTTATCCATTTCTTTCCTAGCAAAATGATCATATAATGATGTCATATGACATGTACTTTTTCTTCATATCTCACAGTTCACTTACTCTGTCTGGGGTTTTACATCTCACTGTCTACGCGCTAAGTGTGTGCTTAATGATTCTAGCAATTTATATATATGATAAATGTTTTGTTATCATACCTTTTCCCATTGCATTTCCACATGAGCTAGTTTTTTATGTTTCAGTCGAGTTGAGTGGAAAGGGAATGTGTGAAAAGTAAACATTTGATTAAACTATCTCCTTCACCTTTTTTTCAATAGGCAAAGTCATCGTTAAGATTAAACTTTTCTATTCGTTTATACATAATATATATTTTTTACATGAAGGCCAGTGCTAAAGCGCAGTCTGCCTCTTGTAAAAAGCAGCGACAGAGCCAAAGAGGTCAAACTCGAATTAATTCGAAGGGTTATGCAAAAAATCGAATTATATTAAGTGAAAATTTAAAAAATTTGAATTCTGAATCAAATTGACGGTGAATTCGAAGATTTATGCACAAAATTCAAACTGAAAATTCAAATCATAACACAGAAAGTTAGATTCGAATCTGTAACAAATTCGAATCACAACAAATGATTCGAATCGGTTAAACACAGTGGAAATAGCGTAACTCACACAGTACAAAAACGTAGGTATCACAATACCAAAACATAACAGAACATTAAACATAGAACATAGAATATAGAAAACCAAGACCATATTATTCATTAATATATATATATATATATAGGAGAAGAAAATATCACAACTTTCATTTTGAACATTAAAACTCAAAAACTGGTTTCATTGCGCACTGAAAAAGTCAATCTTCACTGAAAATTTGAGTTGATTTTTAGTAAAGACTGAAAATTTAACATACTATCGGTGTGGACTTAAACTATTTTTGCGAGTGAACTTTTAAACTATGTAAAGTTTTTTACTTTTTTGTTTTGAATTTCTTACTATTTCTTTATCTTTCTCACTATCACTCTCTCTCTCTCTTTCTCTTGTTTTTTGTCTTTCTCTCGCAACTCACATTAGTTTTTAGTGTTATGAACACACACAAGTGAAATCGATATAAAGTGATGCAACTACAAGACAAAGAGAACTTGAATACTTGTGCCGACATACTGACTTAACGACAGCATTTTAACTAGTTCGTGTAAGTTTTTTGGTTTATTTTCACTCTCCCTTTTTATTTGCTTTGAAAATTGGAACTAAAATTTATGCCACAATCGTTAACATTACTTTCAATTTTTTTTATTTTTCTCTCTCCTTCTTTCTCTCACTCTTTTTTCCAACCTTTACTTTTGTCAATTTAAATGTATGTGTGTGTGAGTGTGTTTAAGCCATAAATCTCTTTTACTCCTTGGTTATGATGATGATGATGAAGGTAGCGGCAATGGCAAAGCAACTAAAAAACGCGTTTTGGTTGCAAAATTGATTGGATTTAGCTGTTTTGGGTGCATCACGTCGTTTTGAAAAGTGCGCATCATATAATGATAATGATGAAAATAAACGAGTTTGAGCAAGAGAGTTGGTGAGAGTAGGGGGAAATTCTCGTTGATTTCGATTTAGAAAGAACCCAGAAAAGGTTTTAAAACGTGCAAATCTGGTAATTTAGTTTAATAGCCTTATTTCTTGGTTTATCAACCGAGCAACTCAAACATTTGCATTAGGGCAAGGATTGTGCAGTTAATTCCTTCACAGACAATCTATTTATTTTATATATATTTAATTTAAATAAATTACATTTTATCTAAAATGAATAGAAAATGAGTGTCATTAAAGTTAAATAAAAATTTTTTCTCTCTTTTCTTTTCTGCTTTCTTTAATTATATTCTTCTGTTTTCCCTATTTCTATTGTTTTTATTTTTAAAATTAAATTGAATATAAACAAAATTTTTTCTATTTTCCAATCAACTTTTTCATGTATACAAAACGTGATTTGCGTCTTAACAAGTAAAAATACGCATCACTAAATTTGTGTGATTGGCAAACTTTTGCAATTAGGTTAAATTCCAAATATGCTTCATTATTTTCACTTTTTTCATATTTTATTTGTTTTTGTTTTCTTTTTTTTCTTTCATCATATATTGATCTAATAATAATAGAATTAATAATAATAAAAATATTAATATTTTTATTTTTATAAATAGAAATTAATCCGAGTTTAATGATCTTACCCAAACAAAGCTTTCAATATGTATTAAGAATAATAAAAATAATAAAATGGTTAAGGGTGAAAGACTTGGATGCTTCATGTGTGTGTATGTGTGAGTAGGTGTTATAATTGGGGCTTAGTTAAAGCTTTTGGTGCTAGGGTACATTACTTCTCCTTCTCATTGCATTTCGGCACCATTCTTCTTTGCTTTAACAACCTGTCCAAACAGTCGTAAAGATGTATGAGTGCGTGTGTGTGTGACACATTGATAAAGATAACCATTAACATTAATAAATTTGCTTAATTGCTCAGTACACATACACACAAAGAGAGAGAGAGAGAGAGAGAGACAATAGCTGTCGGAACTTTTGTTAGCAAGATTATTGTTTTATCTAGCCGGTACAAAAAAATACAGCAAACATAATCAAAGTTTCAGTCATTTCCTACACTCTAATACAAGTTTAATGATCTTTCAGAACGACCATGATCATCATTTGTGTGTGTGTAGAGAGAGAGGGGGGGGGTTAATGGATAAAACTGGTAGTTAAAGGGGTTAATAACCCAAAAAGGGTAGGTGTCATAATTACTTGTGTTTAAGTATCTGTCAAACGATTCGACTCTTCTTTTTCTCCTCTATCAGATTATGTAATGCCGTGCACATTAACTACGCAGATTATGCTCGAGGGCTGATGCGCAACTTTTTGCTTAAAGCCAATGACTGGTGTGGGTGTCTTTCCACTGGTTTTGTTGGATTCGACAGAGGGTGCCAGGAACGCGTTTTTCATAATCGTTTCTCTTCACCGATGCCAACAATAAGTTGTTTGTTACGTGTGTTGCGTCATTTGCATTGTACACCAGTCACCGCGATAGTGCTGGTTTGTTTCACTGGTCGTGCCAGTAAAACTTAACTCGATTCTTCCATGTCGATCGCGACGCGCCCGTGACATTGAAGGAGCGCTGCGCACTCTTCATTCTTCTCTCTCTCTCTTTCTCTCTCTCATATTCATTCTCTGCCTCTTTCAAATACTCATTTAGCCCACATCTGTTGCGGTAGTCTTAGTGGCTGTCTTGGAGAACATGAGAGAGAAAGAGAGAGAGAGAGAGAGAGAAAGCCACTTGAAGCAAACAAGTCGCAGCATCAGCAAACCGCGAAAAAGAGAAAACGACTTTCATTTTTCCCCTCCACACCACAAGTTAGTTAGGTTTGCGTAACCCTCTTGGAGAGACACACTGCTCTTGTGGTGTGGTGTGTTCGTGTCACTTGTCACTTCATTTCACTCCTGGCTTTGTGTTGTTCTCTCTCTCTCTCTCTTTCTACATTTCTCTTACTTCACCAAGCCTCTCTTGTCAAAGTATTGCAACTAAATCAGCTTAAAACCAACAACAAAAAAGTAGAGTTGGTTTAGGTCTGTGTTCTCATCTCTGTTTTCTATTTTTTCTGGTTGATGCTTGTCAGACAACTCTGGGCCCGCCTGTGTGTCATCGTGTCCCGTGTCAATTTGGCTTGTTAATTAAGGGGAAATATACATCAACTAGAGTGCGCTCTCTCTCTCTCTCTCGTTTTCTCGCTCTCGCCAACTACTCTCATCTGTCACTGACGCATCACACTATGGATTCAATCATGCGTACCATGCGAGTTTTCAAACCGAAAAATCATAAAAGTAAGTGAATTTGACAATCTTTTTTATGGTTTTTTGGGGTAATTGCTTAAATTAATTTTAAAAATTAATAACGACAATCTATTCTTGTAAATATAGTTATTACTTTAATTATAATTATCTTATTTAACTAATTTACTTAATATAGTATTTTTATTTAATTAAATGTCAATAAAATAAAGCAATAAAAATTATAAAATACTATACATTTTTAAAAATACATGCAACATTAAGCACGTTTTTATAGTAATAAATTAACAATTCTTTTTAATAGAAAATTAAATTTTAAAATCTATGTTTATAAGCAAATATTTTTGAAAGTCAACGCTTATAAGCTTAATTTTTTTAAATTGTAGGGTTATAAGCCAACTTTTTTTAAATTGTCATCTTAAAAACTGGTATTTTGGAAATTGTACGTTTATAACCAGAAACGTAGTCAATGTTAGGGAATAACCAGACAGTATTTTCAACAGTGTAGTATAGTATAAGAATGTTTTAAGACAGTTTTAAATATATTTAAAATTGGAATAATCGCTCAAGGCAAAATAACAATGACTTGAGAGAACAGCGGAAGTAGATATACGATTAGACAATTGTTTCAGATGCTTTGAAGCAAATCACTTATTAAATTCTAGTTCACCAAATTGGGTCACCAAATCGGATTGGGCAAAATGTGCAATTGTCATATGTGCATGACTTTGCATAAGTGAATAAAATATAAATCACTTATCGCATTGCAATGTGTGTGTATGTGTGTGCTAATGTGTGGCACACCGATGCAAATGTTGGCTCTAGGTGGTAATAGAATCACGACGGGTGTTTCTCTTTTCTCTCCCAAAACAGAGTTGTCCGATGCGGTGCAGCACAGCAGTACACTTTCCTCGGCGGACAGTGCCAACGGAATCACTTTCTTCTGCAAGTACCTTGGATGCAATCCGGTGGAGAATGCACAACTCGACGCTCAGTGCACTCCTGCCGCCGTGGATGCCATTCTCGAGATGGTCTGTTGCTTTCTTTGGGATAATTTACTCGACACGACACTTAATTAATCTAACTTAATTTTGCTTAGACTTAGAAAGTGTAATCAGAATAAAACCAAAACTTAATTTAAGTTGGATACGCATTAATTTAATTAATATTAAGTTAAAAACAAAAAATTCAGCCTTTAATTTAAAATGTAAAAATTTTAAGTGATTAATTATTTAATTTTTTCCAACTTTAATAAAAAAACTTAATTAGTTTATGTTAACAATATAGTTTTTAAAGAGAGATGGCGCTTAAGCGTAAAGATCAAATTTGAGTTAATTTGAAGGGTTATGCAAAAAAATCGAATAAAATTAAGCGAGAATTGGAAAAGTTCGAATTCCAAATTAAATTGACCCGAAGCAGAATAAAATTTGGCGCATAACACAGAAATTTAAATTCAAATTGGTTAAAGATTCGAATTACAACAGTAAAAGTTAAATTCGAATTGGTAACAAATTCGATTCGCATAATGAAAGTTTGATTCGAATCTATTAAGCACAGTGAAAGTAGGATAACTCTCACAGTAAAAAAACGTTAATGGCAGAATGCCAAAAAATGACAGAACATAGAAAATAAAACATAGAAAACCACAACCAAATATATAGGAGAAAATAATCGATTTATTATGTAAACATTAGAACAAAACATGTTTAATAATAATGACTAATATTGCGTTGCAATGGCAAACTTAACAGTACAAGGTAAAGAAAAATCGTGACTTGAAGTATGTAGCACTGTCGATCATGCCGGACAAGATCACGTGCCAACTGGTGGATCGAGCTCGATTCGAGGCGGCCAAGAAGAGCAAGCTCAAGTTTGAAGGTGGTGCCGTGGTGGACTATGCCGTCCGCGAGTCCGATCCTCCACTGGTCACCAAACCAACCACTAAAGCCAAAGTTGACAAGAAGCTTGACAAAAAGAAGAAGCAGCCAAATGAAGGTCAAATCGAGTCTGGCAATGTTCAGGTTTTTGAATTTCTTCTCAAACGGTATGTTTTTTGAGTAATATTCAACCATAATTTAACATTTATAAAAAAGGCCGGGGCTAAAGCGCTGTTTGTTTCTTGTAAAAAACGGTGGTAAAGCCGCCAAGGTCAAACTGCAAAAAAATTTCAAACGAATTGAGTGAGAATTGGAAAAGTTCGAAATTCCCAATTAAATTAAATAAAAATTTAAGGAAGTATACACAACATTCGAATCAAATTGGAATAAAATTCGAATCGTAACCCAGAAAGTTAGATTCAAATTGGTTAAAGATTTGAATCCGTAACAAATTTGAATCATAACGAAAATTGGATTTGAATAGGTTAAGCACAATAGCTTAACTGTCACAGTCCAAAATGGCTAAGTCGCACAATATGAAATTGTTTAAGTATAGAATAAAACATAGAATAGAGCATATAAAACCATCAAATTTTGTATTTGCTATTGATATAACAGGAAAGATTTTTAAAAAATTGGAAATTTTAAAAATTAAACTTAAACCAAACTTACAGTTACCATTTATTTATTTTTATATAAGTCAATTTATTTTGTTTCTCATTTATTTAAATGTAAAAAATAAACCAAAACACTATTTAATGAATTTTGCAGTGGATCTGCAAAGTAATAAGAAACAGAATTTTGGTTAGTTAGTAGAAAAACTGATTCACTGAGGACCGCTGTGCCACCTCAACGAAACGGAGCTTTAATTATGCAAACGAGCTGTGGCATGTTGAATTGAGTGGCGCGCCACTTGCAAGAATTGTGCTCGTCAAAATGAATGCCACTGAGCACTTGTGTCTACTTGTCATTCTATGTGTTTTGTGTATGATTCTAAGGCTTGACTGTGAGTGTGTGTGTGTGCGTCAATGTACAGTGAAGCGTTCCGGGAATTGATGTCAACTTCAATATCGGGTAAATAAGAAAAGTGAGACACCAATGGGTGGTAGTGTACATTCATCAAACATAAAATAAGAAAGAGAGAGAGAGAGAGAGAGAAAGGGGGAAGGAAAAAGTTATCATGCTGAGCAAATACACCAAGATGCAATTTACTCTTTTTTACTCAATCCACTTTAGTACAAAAACACATATATTGCCCACATGAGACTACGCAAGTTCGATTTGTATTTACAGTTAATATATTTGTATTATTATTATAAATGGTTTTTTATATAATGGAAAAATATTATTATATTATTATTATTTGCTTTACGCTTTCATTTCTCAAATACAAACAAATATATACTGACAAAAAACAGATACTCAGGTTTCAAATTGATTTATCATGTAAGAATTTTTGGTCTAATAAACATTGAAAATGTTATTTCACTGTTTAGTAGTTGATTCGAAACAAAATTTTGCTTGTATAATGTTTATTTATATATTGACGGTAATATTTTTCAAATTAATCGTATTTTAATTAGATATCAGCATCTGAGGGAAAGGTCGGTGTTAAAATTTTTCTAAAGTAAAGTAAAATTACTTAAATTCATGGTACTTACAAGTAAACTGTACTTGTAAGTTACATGTAACTACGACTTTGAAATAATTCATAATCAAAACTATTTTTTATGTCAGAAGACTTTAATTAAAGTGTAAATAAATTATCCTTTGAGGCTTTTAAGAAAATAGCTTTTAAATTTTGACATTGGTAATTTATATTGAAGTCAATGAGGGCAATGGCGATGTCCAAAAGTCTAATCCCAAAAGCTCCTTTCCTAAGAACCTCACAACAAAATCCAGTTACACTTTGAAGTCTACTGACCCAATGATGAGTTCAGCATATGAATCATTTCGAAGTTGAGGTTACAGGCTTGTTTGATTTACTTGTTAGATTTGGTATTTTTTTTATTAGTAAACCATGTTTTTTTTGGTATTTAAATCTAGAGTGTCGTACTGCAACGTGGACGGTCGTCGGTCGCGAGTGGTCTCGCTGGTGGCCACCAACGGGCAAGGTGTGCATGAGTGCCACGCCTTCCTTACGCCCAACAAACAACTGGCCAAGGTGATCGGTCTCTCCATCTCCAAGTCGTTTGATGCTGCGTTTACCTACTTGAAAGCAAAGAATGCTCAAGATTCGATGGAGCCTAGTCAGTTTGGCGAGTTGGACGAGTCACCAACCAGTGATCCTGAAACCGAAATCGAAGCTATGTTGATTGATCTTGAAGACGAAGCTGACGCCGCCGAAAAGCAACGACTTGAGCAACTCAAGTGGAACCAACTGGCACAGGGACTCAAGCAGTTGCATCTGGAGAAGCCTAAGATCGAACAACAACAGCAACAGCCAAAAATGGCTTCCAAGGGCATCGCTACTCGTTCAACTGCACTGTCCGCCGAGTCGCAACTTTTGATTCAATTTGACTGAGTCAAACTAGACCCAAGAAGAAAACATTGCCCATTTGCGGCCACTCTTCTTTTGCGATTCTACCAAAGGACCAATTTCTAGCCAACTCTACTGTTTGTGTCAACAAAGAACCCTTCCAGAAAGTCATCATTTTTGAAAATAATTTTAAATGATAAATTTTTCTTGTCCCATGACAATTTGACATGTTTATCTTTGGAAACAAAGTTTTATATACATGTAGAATAGTCGATATTTAATGTTAACCATTGGATATAATATTATGATATATACATTACTCAATTTTTTCCCAATAGTATACAATAAACTTTATTATTGAATGCTAAATTTTACAATTGACAATTTTTCAGTTTGATTAAACTGATATTCTATTTAGAGCCACTTCATCAAACAAATTTTATTTTTCAGGATTGATTTTACATTAAATTGAACAAAACAAAATAAAACTAAGCAATTGCAGCACATTGACTCGCACCCCAAATGCAATGCAGGGAAATCAATCTCCTAAATAAGGTCTATAGGAAATATTGAATTTATAATAATTTTAATAATAAAATGTAATATTTATTAAAATTTCAATAACGCCTATACTGGTTCATGATATAAAGAGATTTTAAAATAAGTTTTTTAAACTCAAACTTTTAAGCCGCAACATCCAGTAATAAATGTTATTTACGCTCTCGCCCGCTCAAAAAAATATATAATGAAAACAGTTTATATAAATCTTTCCAAGTAAAATTAACATTTGCAAACAACAACTTATGTTTTTGGAAAACTAAACTAAATTTATCAACACAAATACAATTCAAACAAACTTGTGTTTGTGTGTGTGTGTTTGTTCAAGTGCAAAGTAGTAAAGTCTACATTCGCAAACGTGCTTTGTTGTATGTGAATGAAAGTGTGAGTATTTGAGATGATTAATTTTTTGTTTCACATTCACACTACAAACTACAAACATGTTTTTTAATTTTTCATTAAATTGGTGTTGGAATGTATGTTATGCTACAGCATCTTTTCTTGAAGTTGACCCATTTCGTTGGACAACGAGTTAAGCGGGTTGAAGTCGAGTGTGGTGTTGAAAACATCGGTGATGTCCAAATCTGATGATGTGTAGTGCTCCTCTTTGAGCTCGGCGTAGGAACGCACGAAATCGATAATCAGCAGGAAATTCTGGCCCAAAGCGGCAATAATCTAATTGTATTGAGATACACACCGGGGAAAAATATATATTACATAATAATCACTTATTGATTAAATCGATAATTCAAGATGGCCACTCACCGAAGCATAGGTGGAGTAGGTAATTTCAAAGATATCCAGACAGTAGAAACCAATGGTGGGACCCGAGAGACGTTGGATAAACATTCGCAGCTGTCACCCACCAGTCCAAGGTAGAGAAGAGTGTCATCAATCATCGCTTTCAATCGATTCTCTTTCTTCTTATTATTCTTGTTTTTATACTGTTTTCCATTATCATTTATTCTGACTCGCTCATTTTAATTTTAATTAAAAGAAAACTTTTAGCATTTCTTTTTCTTTCTCATTCTTTTATTTGAATTTTAATTCAAGGAAAACTTTTTTCTTTTATTATTCTTGTTCTTTCTATTATTAACTTTCTTATTCCCTCCCACTCAATTTATTTTTATGCATAAGCACGCACAGACTCAGTTTATACTAATTTACTCTTACTTTCTATTATAATTTAAATTAAAAACAATTTTTACTTGATGCACTCTTGTGTATATTCTTATTTTTCATATATTTTGTACTTCTTACCAAAATACTAAACTTACCTGAATTTGCAACTCAACCGGATACTTGTCAAATGTAACCCGAATCAATCGGCCATAAGAAGTGTGAGCCTATTTTGAGAATTGGAATTATGTTAGTTAAGATTATTTGGGATAAATTCATTTTTATTTCATATTGATCGTTTTATTTATATTTTATTTAAATAAATTTTATTGTCAATTTTGAGTTGGTAGAGTAAACACCATCAATCTCCCCTTACAATCTGTCAAGTTTTATATAATTTATTTGTAATAATAATGAATGCGCGCGCAAAAATGTAATGAGAAGCGTAACAATTTTTACCTACCTAGTCATATTCATAAATTTTTCTTGTTTGTTACTCATACTGACTTGAATTGTAATTATTATATGCAAAATCCCTTCCTCTCATTAACTCGAATATGAGATTTACATAAAAGATATATCAAAAAGAATTATTATTACTTTCACCTGTCAGATTTAAATATAAGCACACTTTGCCTCAACTACCTCAATTCTGGGAAAATATAATGATACTGTATATTAACACTTTAATAAGTTGTGTTTTTTATACCCTTAAAAAGTAGTTACGGCTTGAAACTTTTTAGACATTAATTAATTTTTATTTAAAAAATAATAACTAAATTTTAAGAATTATTAAAAAATTATGATTTTTTGTCAAGGACTTTGTCAATATTTTTAAAAATTGTCAAAAAATGCCTTGGGTCAAAAGTGACCCCTAAAACCCAACCGAGTGTTAAAAAGACAAACCTCATTAGCCATACGAGAGGCAGCCATAGACACCTTGGTGAGAATGTAGCTACCTTCGATGGTCATAGCAAACATCACAGTTCGCACTGTGTTAGTGTTGTAGGTGAAGAACGCCTGGAAAGTGGTGTAACAGATCACCGCCACAAAAAGAAAGTAGGTCTGCATGATGTACTTGGACCAGAACACATTGTAATCTGCTCCGACAAGCAACAATTAGACATCAATCATCCTTAATTAGCACCGAATAATAACAACATGTATATTACCGTGAATTTTAATGCAAATCTCATTATGCTCGACCAGAATGTGATAGAGCATAGCGCAACGCTCGTTTGGCTTCATTCGAGTGTCAGGCGCAATGATGGTTTCGATGTCATTGTTGACCTTCTGGAATCGCTGCCGGAAGTAGCTTGCCAAGGAGTAGAAGTAACTGTAGCTAATAAAGATTAGCGCGCTTAGGTAGTAAATCCAGATGCACAGCATTGAGGTCCAAAAAATCTGTGGATATAAACATGTATATTTAGGAAGGGTCTGTTTTGCAGAGAAGCTTGATTTACACTTTGCTTACAGATGCATGTGCATAATTTTACCCATTAAACCCATACTTTCTTAAATTGTATAAATAACTACTTTTAAATAATGTGTTAATAAATTTACCTGAAACGGTGTCTGCACAGTGTGAGCGTGCAAACGACGGTAGGCGACAAAGCAGAACATCATCATGCACATAAGTGCTTGCACATTGATGAAAAGCAACGCTTTGTTCATCATCTTCTTTGTCTTACGAAACCACTCCTCGGTCATTGGCATGTCAAGACCCATCTGACTGGGTGAGATAACACCCTTGAAGACGGCAAATGGTGTGAGCCATGACATCAAACGGTTCTTCTCGCCACGCCAAAAGAGTCGACCCAGCATGGCACCATAGATCGACCAGATGGTCAGTGTCATGGTGATTTGATCCGCAGGTCGGCCTGGTTGCGGCTCGCCCAGGTAGTTGCGAATGGTGACGTTATCGGTGAACACCAGAACCAAGTTTCGCATACATACTATCCAGAGAAGTGAGATCACGAAAAAGGAGTACATACGCTTCGAGGGATTCTTCAGTTTGCCGCGCACATTGCCCTGCAAGTAGTCTTCGATGCTTTGCGAGAGGAAGCCAAACATACGCAAGTACTGGTCGATCTTGAAGATTTTGTTAGTGGGCAGATAGCCCTCGGCCAAGATGATCTTCTCCTTTCCACCCGGAGCTTGACCGAAGTCAGTGCCACCACCGCGAAATTTACTCATTTTGTCTTGTTTATCCACAAATAATTACAACTTTCAACGCAACAGGTTTTTTGATTTGCACAAATGCACAGGTTTAAGTATAAGTTTAATTAATATCAAATAATGCCAAAAGATTGAAGGTGTTGAATAACAGTTTAGAGAAGTGGACAATAACAAATAGGAACCAAGACCGATTTCAAAGTCAAGACACAATAGTGTGACCGTTTCCGAAGACTACCAGAGCTCAAATGTTATTTTCCTCTGGGTACCTCGATCATCATATAAAAATATACCATTTTAAAACGTCCACTTCGATCCAACTTTGTTGGTTTCATTTGCTGTGCACGAACGCTAATTGAGTGAACTTTGCGTGTCTTTAACTACCATCATCATCATCAACACCACTACTAGAACTAGAAAAGAGATACTTGGGCTCAACAAACAGATCGATTTGTCTTGCTAGGCCAACATGATAGATGACAGTCATTGTGTGACATTGTATATGTATGTATGAATAATGACAACAACTTTAAAGTTTTGCCCCCAGTTTAATAAAAAATAGAGGACAAAACTATGACTTTCCATAAGTTTCCGCCGGTTTCTTGGCGACCATCTAAACACAACTGAAACTCATGTATATTAAAACCTATACGTTAATTTGCATAGAGCACCTGACGATAAAATGGGAGAGGGAGAGAGAAAAAAAGAGCAAAATAGAGTGAGTGCTATGATGAAGCAAGAGACACTCGGCAAACTAACGTCAAAAGTACCTGAACCAAAAAAGGGCCCTGATGAAGGCTTGACACGCAATCTAACCCATCCAAGCAACCCATCGATTCTAACTGGCACTCGCAACAGTAGCAAACGATCTCATATTTTGGTTTAAATTGGAGAGCGCAATTTTCGATATACATTTTTATTACTCGTTTATATTTTCTTCTTCTCTTTCTCTTTCTTTCACTCTTTTCTTTATCACTCACGGTTTTGGCACAATATTTTTACGATAATCATTAAGGTATTTGTTAATTTAGGGAGAAAAGGACGTTTGAAAACTAAAGGCAAAATAGTACACACACTCTCAAATAACATAATTTAGAAATAAATATTATAAAAAATAAAAAGGACCCCTAATAAAAGTTCACCAATAAAGGTTTTGAATATATAAATTTAAAGCAACATAGGTAAAAATTGAAAACAAGTAGAAAGTTTACTAGTTTCCTGACATTTTCAAGTGTTATTAAATATTTATTTAAATTTTATTTTTACATTTTACCCCAAAAACTTTTAATTTTTAAAACTTAAATTCAATTATTTTATAAAATGTCAAAAATATAATACTTGGAAACTTTTAATGTTCATGTATGTGTCAATGTTTCGGTCAAAATAATTAACAAAAGTTATATTAATTATAAATAATTTCAGTACTATATTTTTACCATTTTAATTATTCAAACTCAACTGTATATACCCTATGTCATTATTAATTCGATTTTGGTTAATCCGCGCAAGGTGTAAATAAACATGTCTAACAAATCGTTATGACAGTTGTTTTTCAAATTTGTTCCAATAGAACACAAAACCAACCAAATTATTCCGATCAATTCTAAAGTGAACGCAACCAATCATTATCATATAATTCTTTTTCTACTTTCCAGCATATATAAAAGCAAATTTAATAAAGACATTAAATGTTCCTTATATTTTGAAATAGCTGAGTCAGAGAGGAAGGGAGGGAGAGAGAGCAAAGTCAATTTGTTTTCAGTTCTAAATTGCCTGGAATCACGCATCGATGATCTTTAAAGACAATGCTGATCACCTGTTTTGTTTTTCTCTTATTTATGTTATTTTTAGTGCATTTTGTTCATAAAACATACAATTCAAGTTTTATAGATTATTAACCCAAGTTCATTTTTTATCTTAATTTACAGAGATTTAACATTAATTTCAATGATTTATAAACACATACACAAACACAAACGTACAAACACATACATAGACACCAAGAAGTTAGTTATTGACATTTATAATAAATATATATCTTGTGACAGAGTCAAGGTTATGGAAACGCGGTTTGAGTTGACAAACACATTAAATGGCCCAATATCGATTGTCAAGACTCGCTCGGTGAAACGTTTTAATTTTTCCCGTTTGACTTCAATGCTTGCTTCTTCTTGTCTTATGTCTTATTTTAAATGGGATTTTATCTTAACTTTTTACCATTTAACCTATTCTTTAGACACCCTTTTTCAAAAGACTAAATTTTTGTATTTTTTGACAAGTCATGCCAAACTTAGCCTAAATTTTGGTAGGAAGAATTCTCTAATATTCTTTGTAATTTGAAAGTTTTGAATATGTAGAATCAAGTATAAAAATTTGAGAGCAGCCAAATATTCCTAATTGTTTTAAATTTAATTCTAAAGTTTCGGTTTTGAACACAACAATAATGTTAAAACATTCAAAACAATGAAGATTTTCCACAAAAAACCAATTTAATTTGAATTATTTTTTTACGCTATTGTTTTGATAAAAACCAAAACTTAAGAATCAAATTCGGGACTGTTTGAAATATTTGGCAGTTTTCAAATTTTCATATTCGATTTTACATATTCTGAACTTTTGAATAACATAAAGAATATTAGATGAATTTTTCAAGCAAAATATAGGCTTAAAACGTGTTTTTTGGCATCAGTCTTTCAATTGCGCATTTTGTATCTTGAAGAAAAAGCAAAATTAAAAAAGAAAAATGTACTTTTGTTTTAATTGGGCAATTAGCTTTAAAGTAAATAAATAAAAGTAAAATAAACAAAAGAACGGGAAAAATGCAAGAAAAATTGTTTAAATTACTTAGAATGAAAAATTGTGCTGCTACTCAAATAAAATAAATTCTGTTATTCCATTTGAAAAAAGAGAGATGAGTCACGCAATGGCATGATAAAGTGCCACAAATGCACGCTTACTCATAATGTCTGATTTTAGGGTTTTGAAAGGAACACTTGGTAAACAGAATAATACAACACAAGTTATTAATAAAATTTTACCGGAAATTGAAATATAGTTTTTCACGCCACAAAACAGGCTTTTGTTGTTTTTGTAAATTGCCAGATACATGAGAACAAATCTTCATAAGTGGATATATATCAATAAATACCAATGTTAAAATAATTTTATTTCAAAAAGAGTGATATCCGGGAAGGAACAATCTAGAAGTGTGTGTGTGTCGTCTCTCCTGTTTCCTCTACTACACTACTCTATATGTGTAATGGTCTAATTAGCTTGATTTGCTAAATTGACAAAACCCAGAACTCGAAACCCATTTCCAATATTGCATGGCATTTATCACTGGCCTCTACTACTATCTACCAAATAATCATATCATATATAATAATAATAAAATAATAAAGCAAAGCAAAACTAATTTTACGAGTAGTCATTGCGTGGCACGTGGAAACCATACTAAATATTGACAAGAAAAGGAAACAGAAAGAGAGAGAAAGAGAGTAAAAATAAGAGAAAGAGAGAGGAGAGAGAAAGTGATAGAGATTGCTTGGTAGTTAAACCAAATACCACTCTTGGGATGGCCATATAAACCAGATTGGCTATTGTGTATATAACTATTATTACGTATAGATATCAGAAACAAATAAATCAAACAAAAAAGTGAATAAAAATGTAAAAGTAAAAATGTAAGGGTAAAGGAAAAAACAAAATATAAAATATTTATAAAGCAAATGTAAGAATTGTTGAAAAAATGTAAAGTGCAAATGAAATACAAATACAAATTAGAGATAAAAGTGATAAAGAATGAAAAAGTACAGTTTTGATGATAACTATGGGTAAGCCATTACTACACTTTAAACCAAATTATATTATAATAAAATTTAAATACATTTAATTGATTTTAATAAAATTTTACGTGTATAATGATTATTCTTAAAATAAGACGATAATTATTATATAAAGTTTGTAAAATATTACAATTATAACTATAAAAATTTGAAATAATTAAATATTAATGAATAAATAAATTCCTATTGTTGTAAATCTGTTTTAACCTTTTGGCTCCCGAAGACGCTATTGGGACATATGTGTCTCGCTCATTTAATTAGCTATTAGATAATCTTTAAAATCGAAAGGATTAAGCGGTACCTTAACTTAGAGTGTTTGTACACAGTGCACATAGCACAAAACTATTACAACAATTATGACATTTTAACATAATTCAAAATAAAGCAATCAAATTTTCCATTTTCCAAACACTTTAATTTTATTATAACTTAAAATTCTCGTAAAACTGACACTATACTTCTTGTGTAATCTGCACGCTTTCTTTTTTCTTGATTATCTCTTTTTATCCAATGTCACCAATAGTGTGTGTGGCATGTGCTGCAATCACTTTGTTGCCTATGCTTTTCTTGTCTCACAAACACAAACTTTCTCTCCCTATCATTCTCACCCTTTTCCCCGTAACGCACTCGTGCCACTTATAACTCTAAGCATTGAATATAACATGTAATCCGCACACACACACACACACACACTTATTCACCTCGT
Source organism: Rhinocypha anisoptera (assembly GCA_011762765.2). NCBI lineage: Eukaryota > Metazoa > Arthropoda > Insecta > Odonata > Chlorocyphidae > Rhinocypha > Rhinocypha anisoptera. Next base: position 17,646 of record WURS02451124.1, read on the forward strand.
CTTAGCATCTTTCACCTTCACAAAGCAGTCACTATTTTTCTCACAAGTCTTAAGTTATCTTCCAGTTGTCCTTGCTTTCCTCTCCCTCAATTCTTCCCCGTCTCTCTCATTTTCTCCTTCTTTTGCTTTTTGCCTCACTGTCCAGCACTTGTTTTTATGGTAGAGTTATTAAGTAGTATGCATGCTCGTTTGATCAGCATGACCAGTGTAGAGTGTAGTATGACGGTAGCGCGTAGTACTTACCACTAGTCAACATGGCATCACCATGACCACCATCTTGATCAGTAGCTGCCACAATACAAACACACAAACACTCATACACACATATACACCAAACTACTTTGTTTGGCTAAATCACCTTTGACATCCTTTTGCAATCACTTCAAACACACTAACCAAAAGTAAATCAAATTAAAATATTGTCCACCGCATCATCATCGCATTGTTTTAATCTCATTTGTGATCTCACGTGCATTTGTGTGTGTATGTTTTATCTGAACCTTATAACATTGTGATAGCATAAATCACTGCGTCATTTGTTTTTAAAACTGATTTGTCACTTTTGGTTGTTTTGAACTTGTACTTGTGATTGACATACACTGGCTCTAAACTTACAATTGACTCTGATTGACATCTACCGATACTCATCGTGTTTCGTTCAAGGTAAGTGCAACTTTATTACTTATTTGTTGTATTAATTAAGTTTATGAGAAGTTTTTTTATAAAATCAATTTTATTATTCTATTTTATTCATTTGGTTTATTCAAACAAATCATAACATAAATTGGTACTTGGGTAAATGCACTGAAAAATGATTTGAAATGCACGTTAAAAAAATATGTTTGTTATTGTAACTAGTGTTCAATAAAATGTGTGTTTTTATGAGTGCATATTTTGTCTGTTTACAGTGTTTGCTAAAAACACAAGAAAAATTATACACTGACACAAATCATATAAATCTATATTTTCAAACATTTTTTAGTTTTTAGTATATGACATAAAATAACTATTATAAAAAAATTCCTGTACTATTTTTTTAAATATTTATTATATATTTTTTGCTCGTTTTCTATATAAAATATTTAATAAGTAAAAGTTTGGGACATATCATATTTGTTGCAACATTTTACTCGCACTTTTAAAAATACTGTCTGGTTATAACCCAACATTAAGCACGTTTTTTGTTATAACTCGACAAGTCTTTGTAATAGATTTTCAATTTTTAAAAAGTAAGTTTATAAGCAGACATTTAAGAAAATCAACTCTTATAAACTGAATTTTTATAAAATTGAAGGGTTATAAGTCAACTTTTCTTATATTGTTACCTTAAAAGCTGGTATTTTTGAAATTGTATGGTTATAACCAGACAGTATTTTTAACAGAGCGATGTGTGTGTGCGAAAAAAAGTTGGTAAATTTGTGTCATCAAGAGGTGTAGGTTTTACAATCCCACGCTCACACACAAAGCATGTGATAGGGCTACTTTGAGTCAAGTTCAATGAAACCTGACGCCTACGTTAGTCTGCCTGTCTGGCGATAGTCATCATCATTGTCGGCAATTTTTACGGAGGTAGTTCACAAAACCATATCCTGGCTTACCAGACTTGTCCTTCATCCTCTTTCTCTCTCTCTCTCTCTCTCTCTCTCTCTCACTCACTCACTGACACATTGTCACTCCTCGTTTTTTCATAAATAATCATTTTACTGGAAACCATTATACAACTTTGAAATATACCAGATCCTAACAGTGAAAAGTGCATTTTCTTTCCAAAATTCTTCAACTTATTTTGCAAAAACAAATATTGCAATTTTTACATATCACCAAAAGTGTCTTGTGAGTGTTCCCAAACCGCAGATAATCACAAAAATCTTTGGTGGATATCAAGTTTCCAACTGTGATGACGAATCATCATTAACTTTGTTTTCTTTATCACGGTATCTGTTTTATCTTCTAATAGTTTAAATAGAAAATCTAATATTGATGCATTTGAGTCATTTGAGTAATCTGATCGCTAGTGACAAAGTGGTTATAACAAACCTTACTAGTATATATGGTTTGATTCAATTTTTTAACTATATTTTGTTTATTTACATAATTATTCTTAAACTGTTTAAATAATGTTATTAGTCTATTGATTACCAGAATTTTTTTATAAAATAAGAAATTGATTTGTTGAAAGTGTAACATCATTTATACGGGTTGTTTCTTTTTGCCCGTATTTAATATTTAATAACTACTTTAGTGATGCAATGTCTTGTGTGAATTTTAATTGATTCGTTGCGCCGATAGTAAAGTGATCATGTGAAAGTGATAAAGAGTGAAACAAGTTTGGTAGGGTGAGAAGTGGTTGTCAATGACGACGAAACCCTTCAGTGCGCGCTCATTGTAACCTTGGCATTGTGCATTGACCGATCTCTGGCGCGCGGTATGTGTAATGCAAAATTGCAAGTTTGCCAGGCGCTCGCGGCAAAGTGGTCATTTCTTCAAATAGTATTGGTAGCGTTGAGCGCGCGTTTTTGGCTAGCCCGCGCGCAACTTAAGTGGCTTGCGATAGCTGGCGCAAACGATCGTTTCTTATCCACACTGGGTAACCCAACACTAGTCGCACAGCAAATGAACAGCTCACATGAAATTATTGAAAACAAAGGCAGGTTTCAAAGTTGAGGTGTTTGTTTCAACCAAGATCGTATTGAGAAAATTCTGATTGGATTGCTTTGAAACATGCAAAAGAACCATTCCAGATTTCCATAGAACAGTGGTTTCGAAGTAAAAGCTAAAAATCAATTTTTGTGGCTAAATCAGACATAATTTATAGCAGAAAGTTTTTGAAAAGTGTTTTGAAAAATAAGAATCAAATAGATTGATAAAATCTTTAATAAATTGAATAAGTTTTTTGGTGAAAAATAACTTAAAATCGTTTATTTTTCACTATTTTGAATTTTGGATAATGATAAACCCATTGGTATTTTAGCAATGTTGCTTGAATTGTTTGTTTTTAAATGAGAAAAAGTACCTAATTAATAAATTAAACGTAAAAAATTTCTATCTTTTAAACATACTAAATTGGCATTCAAGTTTTTCTTTTGAGGCCACTTTCCTATTGAAACCCGGTATAATTTTTTCATTAATTAATAGTTTTATGTGAGTTGTTCTTGTGCTCTGTTGTGTGGGCATAGTGTTGGGTTATCTAGAGTGACGCGCGACAGACTTGGACGGTGCTATCTTAGTGCGGTGGTGACTGGAAGGCACTCTCACACACTCCCTCCGCTGATGCCTTTAGCCAAGTCATGCCACTGCTTGGATTGTGACACGACGCGCGCGGCTCGAGCTACGAGCCAACAGACAAAGGCAATCGCGCTGATCTCGTGCTGTGCCGTGTGCCTCTCGGTGACTTTCTTTTTTCCCTTCGTCGTCTTTGCCATTTTGTCTTTTTGTTGTTTGTTCTTCACTTTCTTCTACCACTTGCACACATCGGTGGCCAACGATCTCCACTCATACACACTGGCATAAATTGTTATCCACTTTCTCTTTCTCTCACACTCGACACCTCATTAGCCAACATCACTGGGATACACGTGAGTTTTTTGTTTTTTGTTTCGAGTAACTCACATGTGGTTTCTTAAAGCTATGCTGCAAGTTGATTTTGGAATGCGTTTTACCTTAATGATTACCAAACGTTAAAAAAACAAAAATCCGTGATATTGTGTAGAATTTTCTTTTTTTAATACACAGCATTGTGAATGTGGATGCTTTTATTTATCAATGCTACAATGCAGAAATTGTTTTTACTGTAATTTAACGCTTTACTTCGGTTTTATAAGACAAAATTTAGATTCTAATTTGTTTATTCTATTATTTAAATGATTAAAAAAATTATGTACACAGTTAAAAATACTGTCAGGTTATAACCCAACATTAAGCACGTTTCTGGTTATAACTCGACAAGTCATAGACTTTCAATTTAAAAATGCAAGTTTATAAGCAGGCATTTTGGAAAATTAACGCTTATAAGCTGGCTTTTTGAAGTTGTGGAGTTATAAGCCAACTTTTCTTAAATTGTCACCTTAAAAACTGGTATTTTGGAAATTGTAAGGTTATAACTAGAAACGTGTTCAATGTCAGGTTATAACCAGACAGTATTTTTAACAGTATAGCTTAATATATGTCAAGTTTAACAAGTGAAGTAGGCAAATTTAAAAATGGCACTCGACAACTGCGTATTACGGTTTGGGATTGCGACAGGTAGCACTCGCGTGACTCACTAGCCCAATAGCCCAGTTATCAGGAATTGGTGATCCTGATTAGTAGTGCAACACAAACTAACGCAATTTTGACTATGGTGCTTAATGCGCAGGTAAAATCCATCGGCATCAGCATTAACCATGCCGCAACCACAATACGGCGACGATGATGATGACCTTTCCGAACTGGTCAACGTGCTCGGACTTGAGACTTTGAGCAAGTCTCTCAAAACATTAGCGGTTACCGATCCACCCGCTTCACCATGCAATTTTGCTTCATCTAACTTGGATCTCGAGTACGATTCATCGACGGTGCTCAGTGTGATTGCGGAACAACGCGAAAACTTTGTGCGCACTATTCTTCCACAGTTTTTCATGCCCACACTTTGCCGTTTGGATCTTTTGGATAAGAATGAGTGTTCCGTGTGGAAAGAAGCTATCACTCTTGATATTGATAATCCCAAGGATCGACCAATAGTTTATCGTATTTTGAATGAACACATTTTTAATACCTTGCTTGATAAACTACGTGGTGATTATCGGATAATACAGCAAATACTGGTGGCATTGCGCGACTCGGGCTGGTACCCGGGACTGGCTGACCAGTGGGAAGCAACTCTTCGTCAACGTATCAAGTGTAACAGTCAACATGGTAGCAGTAGCAGTCTCAACTCGACTGCCACTAGCAATGGCAGCAAGACAACTGCAAGCACCACACCCGCAGAGAAAGCGCGTGGAAATGGCACTCGTGTTTCCTTGGTCAACTTTCCCGAACCTATCTCGTATTGCATTGACCGAAAGGAGAAAACAAGAGAGATCAAGCGAAAACTTGAATCAATGGCTAAAAAAGGTATTGTGTGTTGCATATTGATTTATTAAAAATGAAATCCCATAAATTTTGACTATAATGTAGGTTACGGTTGGTTGGTGTTACATGGAATGCACGGCAGCGGCAAAACTGTGCTAGCTGAGAACACATTGCGATGTTTGGACTCTCGTTTCTTCCCAGATGGTATCTATTGGATTTCTATTGGTGATTTAAAGCGTGATAGAACTCAAGAAAAAGCGCTTTATTCTCGCATGGAATTGTTACACGAATCAATTGATTACTTGTACAAGAAAAATTGGATTAAACCCGACACTCAACAGAAACTTGAGTTTGATATTCGTTTGCATTTTCAAGACAACAAGCAATCGCTGATTGTGCTGGACGATGTATGTCAAAGCGACACTGCTGAACACTTCCAGTTTGGTGTACCCGTGTTAGTTACTACCTGTGACAAAAGTCTGGTTCCTACCAAGGTATCTGAGTTGCACTTTGTGTCCACACTAGGGCATGATGGCAACCACATTCTCAATATGGAGGAAAGTCTCACCCTACTCAAGCGATGCATGCCTCCAGGAGTCGATTTGCAGTATTTTCAGCAAAATCCACGTATTCAAGAGATTATTAGGTCTATTAATGGTTTGCCTTACTGCATTCCACATATTGCTAATTATGTTGCGCCTTTTTTTGAAAATATATATAAGTACACTGAAGAAAACGCTCAAGAGTTGGAGGAATACTGGGATGAGTTGTACAAGATTGTGGCAAATCATGATTCAGAAAATGAGGATGATCCAGATAGTTATGAGTCAATCTCAAGTTTTGACTGGATAGCACCACTGATTGAGAAAAGCATTGCAACTTTGGAGCCACATCTTATCGAGTGCTTTTATGACTTTGCTATCTTTGCTGAGCATGTTCCTTTCTCAGTGTTTCGCACATTGTGGGGATTAAAAGCAATCCAAACACGAAACCAACTTGAACAATTGCTTTCCAAGTCGCTTATCAAAAGTCATGCTCCAATTGATTCTCGTGAGGTTGGAACCAAAAGCAAATTTTACACTGTGCACGACATAACGCGTGGTTTTCTGCAGAAGAAACTTGGAAAAGATAATCTTAAGGTACACATTGCTATGGTTAAGTTTCAATTAACTAACAAATTATGAATTGTACTTATAGGCTCGTCACGTGAAACTGATTGAGAGTTATCTACGCAAGCATTGCCAAGTATCAGGTGGTGGGCACAATTATGCTCAATTGCCCGATGACGACAAATACATCTACCGTTGTCTTTCACACCATCTCTACTCAGCCGAACGTTTCGATCTCTTTCCGGTGATTTTCTTTGATCTCAATTTTATTCAAAAGAAAGTGCACTTGGTTGGTCAAAGTGATATGCTTAGTGATTACCACTATTTCAAGTCGTACTTTGCCGGACATGAAGCCAAACTCAATGACTTTCGCCGTTTCATTGCCAGCAACTCGGATCTCTGTGATCCCAATGTTGATTTATTTCAGGTTAACTGATTGCTTTGTTGTTAAACCAATTTATTTATTAACTTTATCTTATTAGGTGGCTCTTTGTCAATCCAACGAATCTATCGTATACCGTGAAGCATCGAAATTAGTGCGACAATTCTCGAAATTCTACTTTGACTGGTGTAACAAGGATTACTTTATTTTGGAGAACCCTTCAAAGAGAATTAGTTTTAAATGTCCGTCAGGAGCGCGATATGCCGCATTGTCGCCTGACTCGCATTTCATCATATCGGTGTTTGAGTACTCACTACAGATGTGGAACGCCAACACTGTGGAGAGAGTAGCCAACGAGCAAGCACACCACGACTCTATCAACTACTGCTGCTTTAGTGCCGATGGTCAATTTGTGCTCACCACGGGCGAGGATGGCGCCGGCATAGTTTGGCAGAGTCCCACCACTCGAGTCACCACCAGCCAAACCAGTGATCCATTCGGCACGCCAGGTACGCTGCCCCCTTCCTCACACCAAAACACTGCCACAATCACAAAACGACTTTACTGTAAGTTTTATCTTGTCCTCAATTCAATGTTGCTTTCAACTTTACCCAATGTTTCTTTTATGGTAATTATTTTTAGTATATATTGAGCGTAATAACAATTTACAAAAAAGCCGGCGCTAAAACGCCGTATGTCTCTTGTAAAAAAACGGCTCAAAAATCGCCTAGGTCAATCTCGAGTTATCATAATTCGAAGGAATTTGCAAAAAAATCGAAACAAATTGAGTGATATTTGGAAAAGTTCGAATCAAATTGAATTAAAATCCAAAGAGTTATGCCCAACATTTGAATCGAATTAGAATAAAATTTAAATTATAACACAGAAAGTAAGGTTTGAATTGGTTAAGGATTCGAACAACAGTAAAAGTTAGATTCAAATCGGTTATGCACAGTGGAAGTAGTTTAAATGTTACAGTGCAAAATTGCCAAGTAGCAAAACATAAAATTTTCTAACAATAGAATAGGGCATAGAAAACCACAAACAAATGCATTTGTCATTAATATAACAAGAGAATGCGCCATCTAGGTGCAGTAAAAGGACTTTTAGTAAATAAGGGATTTTAAAAGGAAAACTATATATAATTAATTTAACAATGATTGAAAAGGACTTGATTTGATTGTGTGACCCAAAAAAATAAATTGGTCTTGAAGAAAGGTGCGCCGTCGCATCGAGTACTTCTCTTCCCCAGTGACATTTAAATTGCTCTCGAGGTGACCCTGAGATGCAGTGGTGTGTCCTTGGAATTCATTTCTCCCCCAACATCCTTGCTCATTTTTCCCCTTAATGTTCTACATATCGAGTTTTACACAGTGAACTGTGGACTAAGCTTGTGAATGCTTCTTCCCTCGACAGGGATTGGTGGTGGCTACGGGAGACGACGTCGAAGCAGCGGTAACACGACCACACTGCAGTTGCTGCGGAGCTTCACACCAGGCAGATCCAAAATCAAGGCCGACTCGCAGTCGGACACATCGGGTCACGCACTCAAGTGTGGTGACATCTCGCCCGACAACCGAATGGTTCTGCTTGGTTCCAGTCGTGGCTGTGTTCATCTCTACCTGCTTAGCGAGAATCAACGACCACTGGCCACTTTGACCAACGATGAGAACGAGGATTTTGAAGTGCGCTGTTGTCACTTCTCACCCGACTCTCGCTACTTTCTCTTCCTCGTCTCCGAAGTAGTCTACGTCTACGTGGTGAGCGTAGATCCTTTCAATCATGATCGATTTAACGCTGTGTCGGTTGTGATCAATCGTAAACTCAAACACGAGTTGGTCGTCTACAATGCTGTTTTTGCGCCTCCATCACCCAGGGCCAACTCTAACTCACATTTAACCATTTTCACTTCGAGCGGTAAACATGTTAATAAATATGCCATTCCAATTAAAAATTTTGGTAGGAAAATTTTAAAGCAAACTATATTATTATTTTAATATTTAATCGGTTTAAAGTTTGTTCTCTATTTAATATTTAAAAATAAGCTAAAATTTAATTTGCAGCCAAAAACAAATTTTATATGCGTTAGATACATTAATTTTTTAATTATAATTGTAAAAATTATAATTGTGTGTTTTATTGTTTTAAGACTCTTTTGATCTAAATGTTTATAAAATTATATCTACAGATTATAAAAAATAATCTTACCAAAATTTTCGTTAAGTTTGGCATAACTTTTTAAAAAATATTATAAATTTTTTAAACACAATTTTTCCCAACAGACAAAAACATTTTTGAGTGGAACTTGGAACGTCGTAACTTTGGCCAAACGGATAGCACTGTATTGCGCAACGAAACAAGTGATGTACAATATCGATATGTGTTACCCTCATTTGGACATCTAGCACTGTGTGCAGTCAGTGCCAGTGGTCGTCGTATTGCGGGCTTTGAGACAACGCGCAACGAGATTTTTCTCTGGAACCGTGGACAGCCACACAACTACTTTTTTCTGCGGTCACTTTCCAACATAATCACGCTCAACTTTAGCCGAGATGAAAAGTACCTTTTTGCTCTTAACGAGAAAACGGAAATTACTCTTTGGGAGTTGAATGAGGTAAAATCATAATGTCGAGTTTTAACGCAGGTCTTTGTTGATGTAAATCGTTGAGTGTTTATTCTACCAAACTAAAATTTACAATTAGAAACAAAAAGGAAAGTGAATTAAGAGCCTACCTAAGGTTTTATTGCACACAAGCAGCCTTGTAGAGGTCGGGACGATAAAATCAATGGTTGAATTGACTAAGATAAAGGATAAGTTATAAAGAGATACAATAAGATCAAAGATGAAATATCTTGTAAGTCAATGAAACAATTAAGTGTCGGTTGCTCAATGTTGGATGTGTGTAAGTAAACAAGAGCAAATATGTTGTGTGACATATATAGGAGAAAGTTGTGATATGACTGGGGTAGTAATAGAACTATTTACACCTAGTAAGGCTGGTTGTATACATACGACGGATTCTACTCAAGTTTGAGACCCGACATATAATATATTTTAAAGTAAAGTTATTAATTTAATTAATATTTTCTAACAGAACACCGTGATCACTTCGATGGTAGACCTCAAGGATAGTTTTGCTGCTAGTTATGATCCCAACAACAACAGCATCGACTCACTGCAAGTGCTCACTATTGACCAAAAGGGTTTTCTCCGACTTTTCTCTGGCATCACTGGCTTGGAGGTAAAGGAGTTCAAATCTGCTCTCACCGCTCAACTCTCACAGACAATCAACATACTTTGTTGTGATCTCTCGGTGCAAGGACATGCTCTCTTTGGGACTAACACTGGCCAAGTTTACGTCTACGATCATTCTTGCTCCAATCTTTTGAGTATACGTCTTGGAGGAGACATGGAGGATGAAATCCTTCTTTGTCGCTTTATACCTTCATCAGGCGGAACTCGATTTATAGCAATGACTCGTGCTGTCATTTTTATTTGCGCTATTGAGCAGCATCAATTGGTGAAGCAAAATGAGCTTTTACTTGATACGATTACGCTTAACGAATCGGACACATTTGAATCCGTTCAATTTGCCTCTGCTAAATTGCTGGTTTTGTGGACACGAGCCAGTACATTTGCAATCTACGATTTTGAAGCGAAACAATTTGTTTTTGTTCAATCAAACGTCAAATCAAAGATCACCTCGGTAGATGCATGCGAGTTGGACAAATGCCATTTGCTGCTGGTAGCTATTGCCGATCAGCGACTGATCATCTTTCAGAATCTCACTGAACGACATCGCGTGGTGAAACTTGGTGATGGTGAAATACCACGGTGCTGTCAAATCTGTTCTAGCTTTATCTGCTACGGCAGTGACAGTGGTCAAGTTGGACTCATCTCCTCCGAGCAGCTCTCACTTAGCTCCGACTTGGACGAAGTGGGTCGACTCAAGCCACTGTGGCGTCGTCAACACTCTCAGTGCCAATGGATCTCCTATCTTGCCATTTCTCCCGATGAACGCTTCATTCTTTCCGCTGCCGACTCGATCAAACTATGGAATCATGAGGGCGCTCTTCTCCAGACTTTCACCACTCACGGACTTGCCACTAGACTCTATGTCCATTTTGAGCCATATCACCATGCCGCCAATGGTCAGAATGGTCACAAACCAGAAGCTTACCACGGGCCAGAACTCACCATTGTTACCGTCACAGACGCCAAGTCGCTTTACATTTTGCGCAACTTCAATCGTAAGGGCCACACTCAACAAATCGATATGCTGTAATTGTTTTTTGACACGAATCAAAAGTTATTGCCATCGAATTATTTTTACTTTATTTTTTTATTCCAAACTAATATTATTTTTTTTGTATAAATTGCATTTTATGATTTAATAAATTTTTTGTCATTTTATCAGAACAAATGAGTTATAGTTAAAATTTCTATGATAAATGCTACCGATAAATAAAATTTAATTAAAAATATGCTAAAGTCTGAAAAAGAAAAGAAGCAGATAATGATTAAAATTGTCCAGTCACAAAAATCTAATGTAAATAATCATTTTAATAATTTATCACAGAAACTCTAGTTACAGTTCTAATTTAGTACTTTGTAATAAGAGTACAACAAGTGTAATTTTCAGAATTGGGTGTTTCCTAATGATTACAAGCGCACACTTTAACATTTGATTATCTAAATTTGATTTAATTATACTGTAAAACTCCTACGATGACTAAGTTGGATAAAATTTTTAGATTGTAGTTACAATGTTTCAATGGGTGTTTTTTTAAATCATACAGTTATTAAAGGCAATGGATAATATTTATTTAAATCAATAATAGTGTCAGCAATTTGTCACGTGGGCAAATTGAATAAAAACAACTGATTTATTGTTTTGTAAATTATTTGCTTTAAGTAGATCAATGTGAAAGGAATGATCACTTAAAATTATGGCGGTTTATTTTATAAATTTTAATTTATATTATTTGCTTTTGCTAATTTGTAATGCAATTGAAAATGGTAAAATTATTATCTTTTATATATTAATGGATAATATAGTCGTAGTTTTTTATGTTCTATGTTCTGTTCTATTTTGGTATTGTGCTACCCACGTTTTTGTACTCCTGCTACTTCCACTGTCCTTAACCGATTCGACTCCAACTTTTGTTGTTGTGATTCAAATTCATAACCGATTATCTAACTTTCTGTGTTATGATTAAAATTTCATTTCAATTCGGTTCAAATTTTGTGCATAAATCTTTGCATTCTCCACCAATTTGATTAGAAACTTTTTCAATTTTCGCTCAATTTAAATTGAAATTTTTTTACAAGAGGTAGTCGGTGCTTTACCTCCGTCCCTCTTATAAAAATTAATTTTTTAAATAAGATATCAAAAGATGTATTTAAAATTTTTTATTTCCTTTAATTTAAGGCAAATTGGATGCAATCCAAGTGCAAAATTCTCTTAATCCAGCAAATCTGCAATCACTGACTTGTGATTTTGAAACTGATTTCTGTGGTTGGCATGTTTTGGACGAACATGGCAAAAGTGACTGGCGCCGTATTGAAGATAGTAAAGTGGGCCCAGGCACGGATCACACTAGTCTCATTGAACCCAAACCAGCCAAGTCGGGAACGTGGATCACTTCTTATCAAATAACACCATCAATTTCTTTTGATCTGAGTTACTTGCAAAGTGAACGTCAATTGATTGGCTCCAATACGTATTGTTTATCGTTCTGGTACTACTACACTGGATTTGAAGTGGGTCAACTAGCGGTATTCATGTCTAATGTGACCGGAATCAGCCATTTTAGCTTGCCTCTCTGGTCCAGAAGCATTCCTCAAGTACGAGATTGGCAACAGGCTTTTGTAGAAATTCCTCCTATGTCAAAAGATTATTATTTGACTATCAGGTTGGTTTGTCGTATTGTTTAAAAATATTTTTAAACAAACGAGTTAGTTGCAACATACAATTTTATAAATGGTTTAGTAAAAAACAGTTAAAATTTTATATATGTGTTTCAAATACCAAAAATAACTTGGCTTTGGAACAAAAATTATTTTATTGCTTTAATTTTTAAATAGTGTAATTTTTGTATAATATTAATTTATTTAATTTAAATTAATTGATATTTGAAATTGAAATTTGGTTTATAGAGTTATTAAATTTTAATTTAGAAATTTATTTTGATGCTAAATTTAATTAAGATTTTATTTTTACAAAAAAATAATTATATATTATAAGTATAACTTGTTTTTAGCGCATTTAATGCCTTGTAGTATGTAAATGTCCAATCACTTTAGTGGCAGTTTTTTAACAATTCAATTGGAATACTTGGCGACTAAAACATATAAAATTGTTGGCTTTGCACATAAAACGAGACATCGATGTCGTTAAAAACTAGCTATAACACACTATGTCATTTTTGCAAAATTTACTCCCATTTGTTCTCATAGTGATAATATGATAGAATAAACCTAAAGGAACAATAACTGACTTTTGAAAACTCGCTGTCATCTCTATTTTTTGAGATATAGAGCATTATCTGATAAACCGGTTTTGGCCCAATTTTTCGTCACTCAGTTATCCGATTATTAATATATATAAACCCACATTCAAAATTTATTTTAAACCCTACAATATAGTATTCAAATCGAGGATCATAAACTTATTTTATCAGATTAGCTAGCAAATTATAATTATAATTTTTATCAAAAAATTAAAAAATTAATAAATACAAAGATCAATGGTGATAGGACATGTTGCAACCGGATTGGATGACATCATTCTCAGCAACACAACGTGCAAGATTGACACCACTCGATTTTGTGACTTCGAAGTGAACACGTGCAACTGGGTGAACGTGTCGGGAGACTTTCACCGTGAACAAGCCAACTTTGGTCTAGTTGACCACACTACTCAAACCAGATGGGGACATTTTCTGATTGACTCACATGGTTCATCTACAATCCGTCGCAACCTAAATGGTTTGACTTTTAGTCATACCGGACGGCACGCACGAAAACAACCATTTTGCATTAGTCTTTACTACCACATTCACACCGAAAAACACCTGAACGATCAAAGTAGTTATCTCAAAGTAACACTGGTTGATTCAATCATACCAGATCAGGTCATTGTAGATGTTTTAAAAACAGTTTCAATTGGGGACGCACTCAACTATGGTCTCACCGATCAGTGGATCGAGTTGAGAGCTGATTTTAAATCTTTCAAATGGGAATGGCTTCATATTGAGGTGAATCGAAGTGTAGCCAAAACTGAGATTGCATTAGATGACATTCGAGTCTCGGAAAATGTTTGTCAAGTTCAAGGAAACTGCGATTTTGAAAATGGTAAGTTTTTTTAATTGTATTTTATTTGTTTATAAATATTTAGTCCCGTAAGTAGTAATCTATAAAAAGCAATGCTTGTTTAGTTTTTAGTTTTTAATTTTTAGTTTTATTAACTACAGTATTTTCTCGATAATGCGGCACTCGATAATTCGTCACTCTCGATAATTCAGCAAAAATCTAGATTTTCTGGCACTATTTCTGACACTCATAACACATTTCAATACAAATCTTACTCGA
>WURS02451125.1:0-14194 GCA_011762765.2 Rhinocypha anisoptera
GAGGAGAGAGAGGGGGGGAGAGAGTGTAAGAGTGAGTAAGGTGGGGGTTGGGTGGGGGAGAGGTAGGAGACTGGGAGGTTGAAAGAGGTCGTGCGTGAGTTATTAAAGTACGAGGCGTGAGTAATGAGGTAAGTTTGTGCCGAAAGGATTTAGCTTACGGTGGGTGGGTGGAAGGGGTGGAAGGAAGGTGGTGCCTGCGGTCGTGGCCGGGGCTGGATTAAGGAAGAGGGTGAAGGGAGGAGGGGAGGGGAGCTGGTTTCTCGGGGAAAGGAATCTGTAGAGGGTGTCAGGGTAAAGGGGAAAGGGTTTTAAGGGACGGGGAGGGGTATGGCCGCGGGGAATTAATTGGCGGTGGCACAAGAGATGACTCGATTATCTGGGCCTCAAAGGAGTAGTGAGTGTATTGGAAAAATGACGTCGTCTCGCCCGAATGGTTTTTTTAATTTCATCCCTTATCACGCCCATACATATATGTAACAACAAAAAATAAAATATTAGCAGTATTTTTTCTGTTCTCCCTCCTTGTTTGCTTCTCGTATAATGGGCACTCTTCCGTTCCCTTCCGCTTCACTGGCCATTTCGTCGGTAACGACATTATTAACTCCCTATCTCTCTGTTCAAAAACAAAAGGCACTACGCAGTTTTTTATTTTTAAAGATTAATTATTAATTTCCCCAAACGAATATACGCGTACCCTCTTTCGAGTGTGAAAACATATGTAATCATATAGAATTCCCAATAAAATGTTTAATATATATTCATAAATTATTTATAGGTTAGTTCGTCGGTGGTGGAGCCAGAGGAATGGGGATTAAAATTTGATACTGTGGCGTTAGTTGGTCGTCAAAAATGAAAGTCGATGAGGTGAAAGGCTAGGTAAAAGGAACTGGGAGAAATTTGGTGTGACGGGGGGCCCAATAAAGGTGCTGTCACTCATTCTGCAGTTTCAATGACCGGAACTTGATGTCACCGAGGTGAAGGGCTGACAAAGGGAAGGATGTACTCTCATTGCGCCCAATGAGGGTAGTACATTAAAATACTATGCCTAGCTTGGACGCTCGCGTTCTGGTTTTAGCTCAGACGTCGGCTATTAAACAAAGGAAAGGAAACGGAAGGCATTTCGAAAATAATAAGAAATCCTCAACAGCATTCGTTCAACTTGTGTCATTGAAAGCATGGTTCATGATGATGAAAATTCTTTCAGTCGCGGTGGGTGAATTCCAAAATAGACATGAAAAGTCCCAAATTATAATAAATTCCTTTTCAACAATGCGTATTTCCTACCAGCCGTCATACCTCTACCTCGCTCACCAAAAATTCTAGCTTACATTAGTGTCTGCAGCAACCGATCATCTCCGAGTATCCATTCCACCTACAGCAGTTGCCTTTCCTTCCATACAATCCCCATAACTTCTTCGTTTATTTTCTTCTACGTCCATTTCACAATCCTATTTCTTCGGCAAAAAGAACTCAAGAACCTTCAGTTTTTGTTCATCGTCCTTCTTTTAACTCACCATTTGTCAGATCCATAAAACACTACACTCCACATGAGGGTATCAAGTAATTATTTCTTTGTGACATTACTTTAGGTTCCTATCATCAACTATTTCGTTCTCCCTTAAGTGTATTTTGCAAAGATACTTCTTCTAATATACTTACATATATACCCGTTTTTCTCTGATACACTAAGCAAAGAATAAAAATGTATTCCTAAGAACATTTAGTTTTTACATCCAACCTCAAAAGCCTTTGCTAAACCTAGTGTTGTACGTAGCAAAATCTAACGTTGTAGCTTGCGTGTAACATCATGTATTTTTTCTTATTATAATTAAATAATGGTTGGATTTCATTTTCATTCTTGGGTAATGGCTTATAATCCAGGGATACGAAAAATATATTTTCAATAAGGAACGGTTTCGGACAATTTATTGTAATACCATTGTTATAATTAGAAAGAGTAACTTTACTTCACTCTAAGAAGTTGCACACTGTAAAATATCATTTGTGAATTCCTTTTTAAAATTAAATGGGCAATTAATTATCTTATTAACAATTGACTTCCATGTGTACCCCGGGTAGAATTGGCATTACATTTGAATGGTGGAACCTGGTGAAATTCATTCAAGGGGTAGGAGGGTGTAGGAAAAATGAACTGAGGAATCCATTAGCTGAAATTTTATTCCTTCCTTCGTTTGGCACCAGAGCCGGCTGATCACCCGAATCAATCATGCTAAACTTCACTTTCAAATGTCTGATTTCTGGTTAATATATCATGCACCGTAAATGTTAAAAGGAGTTGCAGAAGAGCTATACAACCGTATTCAGCACAGCAAAAGCTTTGGAAAAAGTCGCCTTTTGGCCAACTATCAATGAATCTTTTAAAGTGATAATTGCTTTACGAGAAAAAATTGTAAATTGTCTAGCGGAAAGAAAAGAATCCATTCGAACGGTGTGTCATTCATAGGAACAAAGAATTACATTCATACTTTCTTATATTTCCATGGTAAATTCATATTCCATACAACCTTGCAACATTAGGGAATACCAAATAAACCATATTAATGAATTATATTCCTAATATTTACCTGTTATATTGACACTTTAGACATTTGGATAAATTTATTGAATCCAAATTAATGAGCTTTAAATAATTACAAGGCTTAAATATAAATAAATGGGATTGATGCCTTCAAATATGAACCCTGCAAAGTTGCTCTCAGGGGTCGAAATAGTAAATAATAGATTACTTCATATATTTTTTTATAATTACAGGGTGGGTTAAATTTTATCATGATGATATAACGTTGATTAAAACTTTTAATATTTTCCCGCGCGTGGTCACCTTTCGAAGAAGATTACATGTTTATCAGTAGATATTAATCCGAATTACGCCTGCATCATGAATAAAAGGTCACGGGCACGTTCACAACATCCAACTACAGTGGTTCATTTGCGAAATTATACAAAAAAAAAGGCGGCAGTTATTTGTTTTGGGACGCAAGGTTTCTTTTTTCCTGCAGAGGAAGTGTCCAACGAAGATAATTAATTGTTGAATTTTTTAGGTAATCGCGGCCCTTTTTACGGGAGATGAGCAGCAATATAAATAATACGTTTTTCACCAAATCTTTCTTGCCCCACTACTTTACCGACATATATTTATATTCCGGTTTCCGTACGAGCCTGCGAAAATTACACTTTTTCGGAAGAGGAGCAAGCGGAAAAAATTTTATTCGTAAAGAGGTATGTTCTTTGCACTGTAATGAATAGTGATGTTTGCGTGGGGATTTTATTTTCCACTTTCGGGTGACCACTTTCCGCCTGGGCGGTCATTTCGGCCTACAAATGAAATTATTCACGTCCACTGGCACGCCTGTTCGTTTTTTAAGTAAGTAGAGTACAGGTAGTCGAACAATTACAAAGAAAACATTATAAATCAAAACATTTTACTAGTTTATCATCGTAATTATCTCAGAAAAATGGAGGGAACAGTATTGCGTTTGGCATAACCGGTTTTAAAACATTTGTCAACCAAGCTTTAAATTTTCCATTTGATCCCTTGTTTATGCACACATTCCTGGGCAACGTATTGCGGGATCTTATGTTCCGTGGATATTTCTTAGCGTCAGAACGACAGAATAATGAAAAGAAAATTCACAAAATATTTCTGGGTTAAAGTTAATGAAAATTTTCTTGTACCAAAATAATAATCTGAAAGTAAAGATGGGCTTTTGATAGCAATAGAAGACTTCACGGAATAATTTTCTGTTTCTGTTTGTTAAGCGGTTTTCTTTGAAGAAATGTGTAAACCATGCAAGTCGACTAAAGGATTGGGTAACAGACAAATACTGGATAACATATGTAGCAAATAAGTTGAAAACTTTACTCGGGAGCATAGGTTTAGCAGATAACGTTTGCTATAAAATGTATCAGAGATAATTGAGATTTCATTGTCACATGCTTCCAGCTCAGGGGATTGGAGTGAATTTAAATGACAAGGTAAACCAGGTTATAAATAAACATAGCAGATATTTTCATGCAACCATCCCTAAAAAAAGAATGCTAACAGTTTATACTCGCGGTATCTCCTTCCTTAAAACTAAATTCAGGTGGTCAAATCAAACATTCTCAAAATATTCACTGTGTTAAATTTAATTAACATTTTCTTGATACCAAAAGAATAATCTGAAAGTAAAGCTGGGCTTTTGATAGCAATAGAAGACTTCTCGGAATAATTTTCTGTCTTTAATCGGCTTCCCTTGAAGACATGTGTAAACCATGCAAGTCGACTAAAGGATTGGGTAACAGAAAAATACTGTATAACATTCTCAAATACATTCTCAAAATATTGAAGAGAAGATTGTATAATGCTGGATTTTACTTATTTTGATTTATATTCTTATTAAAATTTCGTGTTTCATCAGGGAAGAATATTTATCCCGTAAGATTTATTCTAGAAAATATTTACGCGAAAAAATGCTTCTTATAATAACACTTTGCGCAACAAAACTAAGGACACAATTTCTTTAGGTCTGACAATAAAATTTTTTATTGCATACGACGAAAGACATTTCAGTTATTGCACATGAAAAAGAGAAGTTTTTTTCCCTTTTGAAGTATTGTGGGGAAAAAAGAATCGGTTCTTTTTTTCGTCACGTCGGCGCCCATTGTTTCCCGTCTCGTCGAAGGGTTGGCGATGCGGCATTGTGCAGCGAGGGTCCCGCACCACACGGTAACGAGTCCATCTCTCTGACGGAGGCGGAACGCGGAAATTGTCACAAAGAGAACGGCAGTGCTGTCGTGAGAAAAATGATTTGGTGGAAAAGTGAGCAGGCAGATTTAGAGGAATGATGAGGAATATATTTTTACCCTTGGAAAAATCAACCGAAGGAAATATTCCTTTCTTGTTAAACAATATCTCTCACGGAAAATTGAAACTTTATGTACAGGTACCTAACAACCTTCACATAGGGTTCGTATTATTTCCTTCGTGATTTATCTTTTGATTAACGTTTTCTCACTGGAATAGAAATTTTATGACTTTGTCTTGGAGACCTATTTCAGGAAAAATACGTTACAAACGGCGTCTTTTTGTGATTAAACTCCAAGGTCAGTGTATATATATATATATATAGATACGATATATCACAGTTATTCGCTTAAAATATATCACTATTCGTTAAACTCCAGTAAACTATCCACGTATCGAATAGATTCTGTGTCAATCACTGAACAGTTTTACATAACTCACCATTGAGATACAAGTGATACAAATTGAGGAGGCAATTGGTTCAATAAAATATAAACAGATATTACTGTAAACAAAATAATTTAGAAGAATGAATTGATACTTTTCCCTTACGGATATATAAACATCCGCACTTGCTGTTTCCCATTGTAGGAAAGGGTAATACTTAAAACAACATTCTAGCATATCTTGTATGGCAATTTTAAAATTTTGATTTCATAAACACATCTTAGTTTTGCCGTTATATTAAATTGGAAAGCGACTAAATGAAACTAATTACATTATTTCGCATTTCATTCATCATGTTTCAATATGGAACGTATCCTTAAACATATGGCTCACAAACTAGGTCTCTTAAAATAGAAAACGAGTTTATAATAGAAATCTTTCAGACTTTGATGTAAGGAAATTTAGAAGGGAAAATGTATAGAAAGACAGACAAGTAAATAGACATACGCTATTGAATTGAAAGGAAAGGAGTATGTGGAAGATATAGGGAAACGACCAGTAAAGTTGATAGGAAAATGCTGAAATGGGATTAATGGGATTTTTGAAGAGTTCAATAAGATAGACTGCAGAATAGTTTCTAGGCAGAGTTAGAAAACGAATAGGAATTCGAGACGGTATGAAGAGGCAGAAATCGCGATTGACTTAAAGCTGAACATCCCGAAATAAAGGCGTAAACTTGAATAGGCTGGCCGAAATATTTCTTCTAGGAGGTATAAATCCTAGGTAGTCTCCGATTGACAATTTAACTATGATTTAATGAACAAGAAAGCATTAGCACTGTAATGAATATGAGTGGAAATGCGTTGTTTTTTCATTTTAAACACAATGAATTTCCATTAAGTGGAGTCAGAAACCCTATAATTCATGAAGTACAGAGCTCGCTTCCGCTAGTGTCTTGAGTCTTGTCTATAAATTGCCGCCCGTTTGCTAATGGCACGCTACTTGGATTCGACCATAAAACACGCTTCCAAGTCTTTCATTTCAGACGATTTACATCATTATCAATAGCCACTCATGGTTACCATGGATCCTAAGATCCACAGAAGACAAATGAAGGGCAATTTGGCGAAGGGTTTCCGGGAATTTCGCGTTCCTACACTCCATACGTTTCAAAGATTCTTACTTTGATCACTACTTACTGGGAACGTACTTCTTATAAAGGTAATGGCTCGAATTTTGAAATATATAATGTGAGGGATGTATGGACTTCAGGTGACTTGTGTCGTCGATAGAGCTTATCGATTCTATATTTCCCAGAAAGTGTGAGCACCATTGTCATTATCACGGATTTTCAACCCGAGTTTTTTTTTTTCACAGCTATCCAGGCTCCCGTGCGAACTTCAATCCTCAAAACTATCCTAAATTTTTAGTCCAAAGATTAAATATGAATTGTAGATATAATAACATTTAATTTGGTCCCACAACTTCCGCATGATATCGGATATTCCATGTGACGATTAAAGAAAATGTTCTCTGATAGCATGTAAGAGATAATAGGCAATAAGAAGCTCAATTTAGAAATACGTTGTATGGGAATTAGGGAACAGTTTCTTATTTTTTTTAAAATTTTTAATAAATTTTTAATAAATATGAGTCACACTCAACAAATGTTATAACAAAAAACTGCTGGAAAGGTAACGCATTTAAATATGGCACGTATTTTAAAAGGTATATTTTAAGAATTTTGTCATTTTTAAAAGTTGTTATTTATTTTTTAAATAATCGTCCACAAAAATGAGGTAGTTATAATTAGATTTTTCTTGTTATTAAAATATGATAATTCCATCCTAGCCATGAGCATATGATTGATTTAAACACAGATTTTTAGATTTAAACACAGACTGACTTTTAATTTTGGAACATCCAAATTTCAATTCATCTTAAGTCCTATTACTGTAATTGGGAAATCAATTATTATTAAATTCAATCATCTATTAAATTACAGGAAATTTGAGAAACATATTTTTTTCCCTAATTTTATTGTTAGAAGAGACTGGACCACAGTAGGCTGCTAGGAAGCGTGTCCACATGTTACTCCAAAGGTCACGCAACTAAATCCCCCTCCTAGAAGATATACTTTTAAATATATATATTAAACTATTTCAATTTAATACATGTCCTACTGAAAAATTACGTTATTATTAAATTAAGAGAGAATTAGCCGGTTACTTTTAGAACCACAATCCCTTTTTTCTTGGTTGAAAATTACATTAACTAAAATAGTATTTATATATCATTATTTTTTTAGATCACTGTGTCATTATATTTACCACAGTAATAAAGTCACTTTAGATGATATGTTGCTGATGCTCTAGAATCTTACATGAGTTCGTAAAAATAGAAAAGTATAAAGAAATACTAAGCTAAATTGTTTTTCACAAAATGATTACTAATATATTCTCTATTTTTTCGATTTAAATAAAAATGCGCGTAAAGGTGACTGAACATTGTTGAAACCATAAAAGCAGAAACTTTTCACGGATGATTTAATCAGATACGATTTTTCAAAGGAAAATATTCCTTTGAGCGTTTCAAAATAAATTTTATGTCACGCGTTTATATACATTTTTATAGATTGTCCTCCGTTTTAGAATAAATCTAAGAGTAAAATAAATAATGATTGAGTTCAATTTCATTATTATTTAATTCGGATATATTTATCCAATAAATAACTAATTACTTTTAAAACGATTTCATCCACTGCAGTATTCAACCCTGGAATAAGTAACCTATAACCAAGCTCCACAGCACGTGGAAATTCACACAATCCAGGTGAAGAGGTCAGTTCCTTTCCCTGGGCCACACTGCGTTTCCCAGAATGATCTGGTACACAGTTAATTGCTCATCTCGGGATTAGGTGGTTTCTGGTCACTGAAGGTGTTCAGAAGAGTCACCAGGACTTATAATTAATTCATCCTTTGAATTAATTTCGCGATGTGGTGCGATCCTAGTGTGAGAGAAAGCTCAGTTTAAACTATAGGTTTATTAGATATGTTTTACTTACGGATGAATCGAATAGGATAACTTCTCGTAATTAGTTATTGCTGTCTAAAGTTTTGAAATTTACCTTCTTTTTTGGGTCATCAAGATTCATATTGCCCTAATAAACCTTTAATTTAGTGCTGTCCTCGTAAAATTCTCTTTGCAGGGTTTTAAAACGTAAAGACGTGTTTCATAACAGGGAGATTTTCGAAGGAATGTAAAAATCTGATGAAAAACTCACCGCTCTATTACGGTAGTAATCACTCGGCTGAAGGGAATTTAAATGTATCTTGACATTGAGGCCAATTAATGAAATTGAAAAGAACTCTTTCCCTCAAGCGATGAAGTTTCTTTTAAAGTATTTGAAATAGCATTACATGCAGTGTGCGACTACTTAAATTCATTAACTGTAAGAAAGTTATTGTATCAGGCGTAACTTAATGGAATTTTCTCAGCATATTGTAGTAAGAGAAACAATTGGAAATTCCCCATTTCCAGAAACCCCGCCCCCCAATTGGATGTGTATTTAAAGGAGTAAAACTCTTCTGTAAAATTCACCTGATGATGACAGCCCGGTCGAAACCCGGGTCGTATTTAAAAAAAATTAAATTTGTGTGGAATTACCAAGTGTTTCTCTTACTCCAATATCATTAACTGTAATTTATATCATGTCAAGCCTGAGCAAGTTATAAACCTATTGACTTAATATAGTTGAACATATTTTGAGAATGGAATATCACATGAAATTGTGTCATATTTTTAACCTTTTATAACTGACTTGTTATGCTCTCAGGTAATGATATCGTGCCCATTGTCACTGAGTTAATACGATCTAGGATGCCAAACTTTTAAAAAGTGAGAAATGTTTTTAAAAATGAAGGTATGCATACAATAACGAGTCGAAACACATAATGAGTGAATGATATACAATATTATCTCTGAACAGTGTTGTAAAAATTGCAAACTCCTTTTAGCCGAGTCATTAATTAATCCCCTTACCTCCTTCTATTCCAAATATTTTATATATAAAGATGAACTCCATCCGAATAAGAAACATTTCCTATTCACCTTATGTTTGAGGGCTTGACCCCTTCGTGCGTTCCCTTTAGGAAGGGTTTCTTGGCGGGGTGGGATTTCCATCCTAAACAACTCTGCCATTTTTAAGTTGGTCGGACGTAGTTTTTCCTATCTGTAGTTCTTAAAACGAATTCGTATAAGACGAAATCTTCCATTTAAAATTTTTATTCATTTGACCACTGTTATTGTCTCATAAACAGTCGGTCGGCAATCTTATTTTGATTAGAAAACCTGATCTTGGTTTTGACAAAGTGTGCCATTATCAAGGTGGAGCAACCGGAAGACACCCTTGGCGAAACCATAGTCGGGTTTTCTAATTTACATGTGCTAATCGACCAACTATATTATTTCACTATAGAGATCCAGGAGTATGGAAAAGTGACGCCACAAATGCTTTTAAACACTATAATTCTCTTGATATATTAGGTTTAACTGAGTTGATAACGTCAAACGATTGAAATTTTGGGTACTTCGTTTTGAAGGGGTCTGTAGTGATAATAATTTGGCTCTTAAATAAGGGGTTAGGCGAACATGCAACTGTTGCTCCATCTCGGTTTTAATTTATAAACCGAGAATCCGAGTGAAGATTTGCCCGGAGAGAAATAATAGTCATTGGTACAATGTGGTCAAGGGCACGGACTGGAGGAGGGGAGAAAGGAAAAAAAGTCTCTGGGAAGACTGTGGCCATCTACGGCGTGAATCGTCACCCTCTCTTCTTTCCCTTGTCTGCCTGACCTCATCCTCTTGACCTGGCAGCAAAAACCTTCCGCCCGGAACACCGATGACCTAATGACGAGGTGGATGCTCTTGATCCGTCTTCATTCAAGCGATGAAAGTTCCTGCTCCCCTTTTGAATCTTCTTCGCCCCTGCCCTTCCACTTCCTCTCCTACCCAACCCAAAACATGCTCCTATCTGTTCCACTTCCATCAAAATCCACCATGCCTCCCGTCCTCCACCACCCCACCAACTCTTCCGAATCGCCAACCGTCTTTTCGTCTCCACTACCCTGTCCTGTATATCTCCCTTCTTTCAGGTTCACCCCGTCATACTTTATGCAACATACTTTGTCAGCATTTCTTTCGTGGAGTCTTCTCGGTATTGAATTATTTATCATCCTTCCGGGCATCGCGATTCATGGGATTCGGTCCTTTCTGCTACTTTTCAAAGTTTTATTTTTTTTTGTTTTTCAGTTTTTCTTTGTTTTTTTTTCGCTCGTATTTTACATTTATTTCAAGCATTTGCTAACTCATTGCCTCCTCGAACGTTTTCCAGCCAAGAGATTTTGTTGGGGCTGGAGGGGATGGATTGTCATCCTTCCAGCACGCGATCACTCGCTGCAGTGTTAAAAAAATAATCTCTTCCATGTCCTCTTCTCCTATCGATTACACGTGAAAGACATTATTTTTCCCAGGAGAGTAAATAGAAGAAATAAGAGAATATTTCATTATTTAATCTGGAATTCAGTGTGACTATTCTTCAGATGGTATATCAAGTATTTTTTTATAAATCGTAATAGTAAATGTTAATATGCCGGCATCCTAATACACACGATTAAATACATTCACCATTTTTCTCTGGTATCTCTTTTTCATAGTTTAATAATACATATATCTTTAAGAATTACTCCTTCCGTTTATACCTATAGCTGCTAATACTCGATGATACACTCAAACTTTAACTTCAAACGACCGTTTAAGCCGCGCGACTAAGCGTATTTGGTAGCATGCTCCCGGGATTCGAGTCGCGGGTTCGAGTTCCACCTGAGACATGGGTGTTGTGATCATTCAAATTGATTGTTTTCTGCAATGTGATAAGGTGCAGCATTATCATAACTGTCAACCTACCCTATAAACAAAGAATGCTACTAATACGACGGCTAAAAATCCTCGTGTCTGTTGCTAAGTTTAAGCTTAGGGGTTTTGCGATGCTTTATGGGCTGTTCCTTAAACTTTTATGCAGCTAAGCGAAATTATATAGGGGTGAAATTTGAAGTGGATTCAAGTATGGGATTGTATTGCACCACAATTATGGCAGTGAAGCAGGGAGTTTTAGGAGTATCATAAATATTTGCCTCTCGAGTAATTGGATCGGACTGTTTGTTGGCCTAGATACCCTTCCTATTCCGGTCTTCGGGGTCCACGTTCCTCCCTCTTCCTCTTCAGTTAGCGAAACACATATTCACATCGGATGCATAAGACCCCAAGTTGCGACTGCAATGATTCCAAAGAGAGGAAGGCGACCGTGAAACATTTGGGACCATGAAGAATGTGTCCCCGTCCGCGGAGGGATCCTGTGTGAAATATCTTCGTCACACTTCACTGGTTCCGGCGCTCAAGAGTTCTTGCTGCATCGGACTCTCTCTCTCTCTCTCCCCCTACCCCTTCTTACATGAGAATAGGGACTCCTATGTCATTCCTTCCTTCGCGACTTCCTTGTCTCAAATTCTACTCTTTTTGTCCAGTAACACCCAAGCATTTTTTTTTTTAGATTTCGCTCCTTCCACAATATCTTTCTTCCGTCCTCGTCTCAATTCTTTCCTTACACTATTTATTTTTTATATTCCTCGTCTGCTTGCCATCTTTCTCTCTATCTCTATCTTTGTCCTGATTTCTCCCTCTCTCACTTCCATCTCTTCTCATTCGTGAAATTCTTGTTCCCCCCGGTCATAAAATTCATTTTTTTCCGCTGACTTGACTTAATCGAAGTTCGGATTTTTATTCTCCTCCCTCTCTCCTCCGTTCCTTCTTCCGTGTTTGGATATTTTATTCACATTAGATGTTGTGACGAATACAATACAGTTTTCACATTAGAATCCCAGAGTCACCATATCCCGAATCCGGAGAATGTCTTCTAACTTCCTTCTACGACCAGAGCGTCAAACGGGAATTGGGATGCATTGCGTTATATTTACCGCTGCGCTTTACAAATAATGTCCATACTATCTTCCAACGTTATTCTTTAAAATATTTCTGTAATATGGCAAAATGACGAAGCGAATAAATGTAAGTTCTCGATAACCGCAGTTTCAATACCAGAAACGATGGATTGCTTTTGGTTAATTCGATCTTTACGTGAACGATGACATATATACATTAAAATAATAGGAAATAAGGAATATATATATACCTTTATTCATTGTTGACCACAAGGTTTACCATATAGTCTTGTATTATCGAGGAAATTGGTCTGAAAAATTCCACAGCCAAATTTTTTTTAAATTAAAAACATTCATCAGTTATGTGTTAGGTGCGAGTGTGAAAAATTTGAGTGGAAGAATTGCTTACCTATGTTGACAGATGAACTCAGGCACCTGAAGCACATTTCGGAAATTTATTCTTATCTGGGGCTAAAATTCACTATAATTTGATCATTAAACAATTTAGAGGGAATTTAAGTTGTTTCGGCGTCGATCCACGTCCTTTTCTAGTCCTCAAAGCCGCTGATCGATGGCATGGTATGTGATATCACGTCTCAGGAGTAGGTGAAATAAGTAGAAGTTGTAAACAATTACTAACATGAATCAGAACCGATGAAACGAGTTAGTACAAAAGTGGTCCCTAATAGCTTCGGGAAGATACGGAGCAACATTTGAGAACATTCGGACTACGTTCTATCTAAATTTTCGGTCTATCTAAGTTCCTATCTCTTTGTTGTCCTAAATTAAACTTTCAATTTACTTCTCGTGAACTTATAAGAAAATATGAGTTATTAGTATTGTCTCGCACATGAAATTGCAACGATGGCCGTATCAGAGCATGAAGAACGCAACCGGAGAGAAAAATGAATCCTCTTAATGGAGCATTTGGCCTATCCGGAATCCTTCAATATTTCAGCCTCCCTTTTGTTCTGTGCCTTCGCCTCTCCTCTTACCAGTCTCCTTCGCTGTATCACCGCCATTTCCAAAATATATATGCCAGTAAATCACTCCCATTTTCTCCTCCTCCTCCGGATCCGTTGGAACGATATTATTTTCCAGACTCATCCTCCTCCTCTTCCATCCAGTCACACTAACCTCCCCGGCCCGTTCAGTGTCCGCGCGGCAACGCAACTCTCCTTCCCCTGTTCCTCTCCGACCCTTCTTTCCCGAAGTCATTCTTTCTCCCTTCCTCCTCTCTAGTCATTCGCCGTCAGGGTTCGACTAGTGGGCAGTGTCCGCCTGCTATTCCAAAGGTCGTGGGATCGAGTCCCTCTTCGGTCATGGGTATTTTAAAACGGTAATTGTTCGAAAGTTCGACTGTAAGAAAGGAACATGAGGTCCTAATTTCGCCTGATTAATAAAGTCAATATTATTATTCTGTATAATTCGTCCACCCCTAACCAAAAGGTCGCGGGTTCGAGTGTCCCGCTTCAAAAATGGGTGTTGTGTTTGTTCAGTAGGGTTTTATCTATGATGTGAAGAAGTGCGAAATGACCATAGCCGCCGAAGTGCCCTACAAAACGAAAATACTACTACTAGTAATTCATCCACACTTCAGTTTCGCTTTTCACTTATTTTTTGTTCCTCTTCACATCCCTCACACCGTTCGTACCCTCTCTCCATCCACTCACGCCACCTCACATAACAGGAAAACTCGTAAAAGCGTAAACAGAAGCCATTAAAGTTCTTATATAAACGAATTAATAAAGGCGTATATTTATATACATTGAGAGAGAGAGAGGGAGAGAGAGTGAACGGGTGCCCTGGGTTCAAGGATAGGTGAAGCCTTTGGACACATTTAGCCGAAACCCTAGCTGCAGATAGATTTTACGGAAACGATTTCGCCGTGCGCCACATTTGGCCGCAAACGCAACAGTAAAAATGGATAACACACAATAACACTGATTAAATTTACAATTAAAGTGACGAAAAAGGTTTTTCTCGAATTATCTCATTTACTGTC
>WURS02451135.1:0-14193 GCA_011762765.2 Rhinocypha anisoptera
GCGGGCGGGAGGGATGGAGGGAAATGAGGGATGAGCGGGTTGTGGATTGGGTGCCGATGCGAAGGTAGTGGCGGTGATCGGTGGAGTGGCGTGGGGAGGGGGGGGGGGGAGAATATACCTTCGGCGGGACAGTCATAACTCGTGTCATCAACTCGCTTTAGCCATCCGTCAGTGCACCACGCCTCTTCAGATCGGCCTGAAACCAATCGATTACTTACTGTGCCTCTCGATCATGTGGAAATATATATATATATATATATATATGCTTGCGGGAAATGATGGATAGCTGGTTAAAATTTTCATTTGGAACGGGGGATCTCTGAAAGAATTGTTTGCCAGGAAATCGCAAAAGGGACTCTCGATATGTGTTTCAGTAACTACATGTACATGCCTATGACCTTAATTTTGTATATTAGACGGTGAGATTCTACTGTGAACCCTGGTAAACTGTTGTGAAAATGACGCCAAGGGCAAGGATTATAAATTTTAAAGGAAGAATCTTGGAATAAACTTGTTTTCATTTAAAATAAATCGGGGAAATTAAAAATTATATATAGTTAATGTATGTTGTTATATATTGATAACACCGAGTCAGTTATCTTGATCAGGAAGTGCAGAATATCAATTGGAAAACAATTGACAAATGAGACAAAAATATAAAGTTTTGAATTTCTGACAGTTCTACCTTAAGAACTGTTTATCCAATTATAATTTTGGCAAATTTGTGTCGTACGGTTTTACACTATATGGATCTAAGTCGACATATTTTCTCTTAATACTCAGTATCTTGGAATGTCATAAATGTCTCTAATTCACCGACAACGGAGTGATTGTCTTTCTAATCACCATGAGAAGAAAAGAATTTCAAGGACGTTATATTGCAAGTCTCTAAAATTAATGTCATATTTCGTAGCAATTTTTATGTTTCATTCTTAATTAGAAACCTGATAATTGTAGAGACCTAACTAATTGCATGGCACCCATAATTTCTTCATCTTATTTTGTTGCATGTAAAACTTTGCAAACTTTGTTAAATGAAGTGTTATTCAGGTGTAATAACGTAACTTCCTATCAGTCATGTCTTATTATTATTTTATTTTCTTGCATATTATTTTACTCAGGGTCTGAACTGAATAATTCAGGTGAACAAGAGTCAATTTTTAGAGTAAACCAAAGTGAAGTTTCAGGTAATTGAAAGAAAAATCAATTAATAATTAAAGAGATGACAACTTATTTCCTGAAGTCATACTGATAGAAATGTGTTTCATGTACTGACGTTGAATTGAACGTTGAATAATTCTCTTGCTCACATTTTCCTATAAATGTATGTATTGCGAGAGAGAGAATTTTCATTTTAACCATGACTGCATTTTCTGTTTTCTTCCAGCTGACTAGCTGAGAAACATGGTTGCTCTCTACTTATTGTCATTTTCCTTCGATTTCCAGTGAATGGTGAAATGGAAGAGTCGGGGGGAAGAGGAGGGTAGTGAGACAGTGCGAGAAGTTCATCGGATGAAAAACTATTCGTCGTGGGAAAGAAGTTGTCAGAAATACCAGCGAAGGCCTTTGGCTGGTCGGAATAAGATTTCCCCAGAGTTGTCCGTAAGTGTTGAATTCAAAGTTTTAATTAAATGGAGTGAATTTACTTCTGTAAATTCACTTAATTTACGAATTATTGATTAAGTTATAATCAAAGGGACGGAAAGTGTAAATCGATGATGTCATTCATCAACAATTTCATTTCCCTATAGAAAAAATATAAATCATCAGAGAATAAAATTACATGTATGGAATATGATCGTCAACCAAGATTTTGAAAAATAATTAGGAGAAATAATACCAGAAGAGAAGTATGCAGTTATACTAAGGATTATTATCTATGTATTTTCAGTGAGTAAGTGACAGTTTCTCACACATATTTGGATGTCCTTCTTTATATCCTCACATTAGTCAAGGGTGCACTCAACCGTTGAAAAAAAACCTTCTATACGAATCAGATCAACACACAGAACCCAAGGGAAAGTTTACGTTGACTTTTTTTTGTTAAAGCAAACATGTTTTTCCAATGGAATATTAATCGAAAGCGATTGTAATGATAGCAAAAAATCGTCGTACAAAATATTTTACCTGCTTACTCATTATGGGTGGTGAAAGGCAAAAGGGCATGCATCCTTTAAAAAAAAAATTAAATGCTCTTACTGCCATATGAATATACGATTTATCGGACTCGAATGTAATTAATGCGAAAAGCGACGCACATACATTTTTTGTCCGGAAAAAAAACCATCCAACAATGAAGCACCTGGCGATTAATCCGAGATTCGAGCTAATTTCCAAAAACGTGACGAAAATAAATTAGTATTTAATATACTCCATTGCCTTTTTCTCTTCCGTGACTCCAGAATGATGCCTTGAAGCGTGTTCTCTTTTATGATAACGAAACAAGAAAAAAAACTTGTCCGCCATTTTGGTGGATAGATTCAGGGAGTGCGGGAAATCGATGAAGGACGTAAAGGGAGAGGGGACCTGAGGAGTGGGGGACAATTTTGACGTTTCGGTTGAATTATTTACTGCAATTTTCCGGCGTAATATCAACAGGTGAGATTTCTCTGGTATAATTGCTTTGCCCTACAATCTGGCAACATGCGACCACTCCTCGGAAATCTGCCTCCTCCTCCTCCCCTCTCTCCATCCCCTATTTGCCTCCCTCCCCACTAATTTCTTCCACTACGCAACTCCCTCGCTACGCCTCCATAATTATTCCCGCCAGCAGGCAACCGTATCCCCCGCCCCCGATTCCCACAATGCAAATCCGCCTCCTTTCCTTTACCACCCTTTCATTGTCCATCTCACTTTTCCATCTCCACTCGTCACTGCCATCCTGCGTTCATTTTCGCCACCGTGGAAACAAGGAAACTAGGCTTATTAGCCGTGATATATTGAACGCAGAATTTTTCTGCATGAGATATCACTTTTCACTTTTATATTAACTCCTTCGCAGAGCTTCATCCTCCTAATAAGACTCCTCATAAGGAAGCCAAAGTGCTCAACTGCTCGGTTGCTCCGTTCAGGCTCTTTCGCCTCTCTGAAATGTTCCATCTCCTCTCAGAATTTTTCTCGCCCGCGAAAAAGTAATTTACCGTGGGTCGCTCGAATTCATTACATCCCTTTTGCATTCTTATTTCCGGGTGTCATCGTCTCGTACACGGATGAAATTTATTTACCTGGAGGACTGGAATTCTCTGAACATTTT
The DNA here is from genome assembly GCA_011762765.2 of Rhinocypha anisoptera. Taxonomy (NCBI): domain Eukaryota; kingdom Metazoa; phylum Arthropoda; class Insecta; order Odonata; family Chlorocyphidae; genus Rhinocypha; species Rhinocypha anisoptera. The sequence continues at coordinate 3,254 of WURS02451135.1, forward strand.
AATAGCTTGCGGACCATGACTAAAAGTTTTTTTTTTCACTAATGAACGATGCTCTCACCCCAGTTCCCACCGACTAAAGTTAACAGGATAGCCGTGGTGTCAAGGACTGAAGGACCTTGAAAACCAGCGAGATGAAATCGCTCATGGACCTTGTAAAAATAGCACAGGCACAGTGTGTTACGTAATTTCGATTGGCATATTTCGGATGGGGAGTAGGTGAAACGGAAATGCCCATTAAGATAGGCCATCACGAAACGCGTCGTCCATATCGCAGAATGTGCTCGTTATGTCAGAAAATATCTGTGATGTTATACGGGGATGGTGGACAGAGAGGCGTGGCCATAACATTTTTTGATGGAATAATTAGATGGATACCCATGATGTTGGTCTTCATTTTGGTGGTGGTCGAGATACAGGCACTTCTATTGCTCTTAATAAATGGTACCCGAAAAAATCGACTGCGTAATCATTTTTACTGCCGTTCGGCCATTTTGCTGTCAGGAGGCTTTGGAATCCTGATGTAAGAACATTATGATAACATTGGCGGATTCATGCTTCGGTGATGTTGTAAGTTTGCATGAAGGATTCATTTTAATTCAGTTACATGTTAGTCTCTAATCGATATTAATTCTGGTGTTCTTGGAGGTTAATATTATAAGGTATTGCAATACAAATACAACTACAAGTCCCACAAGGATAATTATTAAATTTTCTACCAATGTACGGACAGCTAGAAAATAGTTGTGTGTGCGTTCATTTCACTCTGAGGAAATGCGAAAATGTGGGATTGGTGTTTCCTCATGTGGGATATGGAAATTCGAGCTCTTTATAGATAATATCCGTGTCAAGTAGAATAAAGCATGGAAAATCTAAGGAATAGGAACCTAATAGAGCTATAGAATGTTTACTTAAGAAGAAAAACGAGAAAAATAAGATGGAAGCAGATTGTTCCGAAGGCATTTACGTATATTTAGTTTATAGGTAATTAAGGAACTTAGATATGCATAATTCATTTTATAAGCGTGAATCCTAGAAAATCGAGTAGCCCATAATAAACTGGACGAAAGTCAGCTACAGAGTGCATAATATGAGCTTATTGATTTTTTTTACGCCAGGTTTTGAGACTCTTCGTACTCAAAATGAGTAGAATTGACTTTTATTTCAAGGAATTGTTTTCTCTTTGTTTTTGCTGGATCATGTTACGAAGCACAAGTTGGTCACAAACATTTTGCTAAAAGCAAAGAGATACGCTTTAATTTCCGGGTAAGTTATTTTGATGCTGTAGAAATAATCCGTTCTGGAGTTTTTTGTATAAACGGCCACTCCATATAAAATTCATTATTGAATCTAATTAGCTGATTCAATACCATGCTATATTTAAGCAATGAAGAACATATTTAAACATTTGAAAATGAAATTATTATAATTGTGTTTTTTATTGCCCTATCCACCATAAAATGTAATTTGACTAATATTATTGATATATCTTTGTGAGTGAAGAAGGTTATTACATATTCACCGATGCTTATTTGTTCTGTGAGCGGATATGATACCTAGAATCACATTGAAAAAACTTTTATGCAGAATGTAATGTGTTAGCCATTACTTCACGTTTCTATCTTAAGATATTAAACAGAAAATTTCCGTCAAGTTTATTCTGTAGATAGATTATATGACAGTATTACATTGGAAGTAAGTTTCGTAACATATTAAATTAATTTTAAGTAATTACGCTTTTATATTGAAAAAAATAATACTTCTCTAGAATTAATCGTTCTAAAAATACAAATAAGACATATTTTAGCATGGAGAAATTCGTATGGTGATTTAAATTCATAAAATTTGTTTTTATGGTAATCACAAGGTAAATATACTTGGGAATAAATGTTTTCAGTGGGTAGGAAAGAAAAACTAAGTTTTTATGCCTAACCCTTAAATGGCACTGGATGTAATTGCAAAACTTGTTACTGCGTACTGGGACTTTAACCTGCTATTTTTATGTTATATCGTCATAAAACATTTTCTTTAAAATTCTCTGGGCATGATTCCGTCACTAATTTATAGGAGATTAAATGAGTTGGCAGGACGGACCTGATCGTTAAATAGTTCGTAATTTCCTCTTGTTCTCTTCTGTTTTTGCGCTTAAGTAATCCAGTCGCGCCATAGAAGTCTTTGATCACACAAGCGAAGATGACTTAGAGAGAGAGGGAGAGACACTCGAAGAGTTGGCTAATAATGGAGCTAAGTCTCTTCAGTTAGCAGCAGGAAGTTAAGTGGCACTTAGGGCCAATATGCTCCCACAAATGAAATGAAATCCCCAAAGTAAAGTATTCCACACAGATATTTGATTTGCCACCAGGTTACTTTTTATCTTTAATGATAGAAAATATACCATTACCTTCTTTACCTTTGAGGAATTGTTTTCATATCTATGCATCTTCAGATAGTTAAGAGAGACAAAGCTCTCTAACTTTTATGGTGCATCAAAAATTACATGCATATTGTACTTGAATTAATGTTAGTTGCGAAGAATTCCGTATTATTTTTAGATCAGCGTTAACAATGTGTGTCGATTATATTCCCTCTTTGTTTCTACGACAATCAATGTAATTTTATTTAATGTATAATTTAGACTGATTGTTAAATAAAATAATTGTTTTAATTACTCATACATGCATGAATAAATTGAATCTCTCCTGTATGTTACTCCCAATTAAATATTTTCTCCACCAAGGGGTTATATTTTCAAATTCAGAAATTGAAAGCAAGGATTTATTTACTCATCCTATTTTTATCAAAAAAAATTCAAAAGATCAATGATATCACATTATATAGCCAAGTAATGCAAATAAAACGTTACTGCTTGCTGTCATTATCATAAAGAATGTAACAACATTATGTGAGGTATTTTGGCGGGGTCGAATTTTATGCAATACCAGAATTTGTTCTATAGTTTGAAGCAACAAGTTATTATATAGTTATTTTAACGTAGGAAAGTGAGAAACCAGACTGTGGGAGATACAGTTTCTCAAAGTAAATGGCCGATGTGCGTGACGCGTTTTATAAATTTGCGTGACCCAATTTTATATCCAAAATATTTGCATTTAGAAACCAAAGTTTAACGTCAAGTCTCAGTAAATTCCAAAGTTCGCGCGTCTGGATAATTATTAAAAAATAACAAGTCAACCTAAGCAGGTCCATTGACTCCAAATGTATTGCTATTAACAACAAAGATATATTCTGTGGAACAGCCTTGACTAATACAGTCTTATTGTCAAATAACAGAAATACACCTAGTGAAGCAATGTACCATTATATGCCTTAATTATTCTAATTGAGTTTAGGTGGGGTAGCGTTAGTAATATTCTGACGTTTAATATCTGTTATTTAGTGCTTGTAATAATACTTAGGTTTATATCATTATTTTCAGTCTAAAGGAACAATAAAATTAAAATGAATTTAAAAGAAAAAAGGTGGATAACAGTAATCTCTCCGACTGTAGAATTTGATATGATTCTTCGGTATTGATTTATGTATAATGTAGAACAAAGAACAAGTACAATAAAATTCTTTTTTGAAATTAATGCGTTCCTGTTAATAGAAAATTTACGGCGGCATTGCCCCTATTAGTATTTTTAAGATTAATATTCATGATGGAATCTCTATTTCTAATTTCTAACTCTCATACGAATAGGTGCATTATTATCTTCTCGTTATAGTACTAATGTCATTATATTAAATTTTTTTTGTAATTTCATTATCCACCCCAAAAATATCTTATAATATGCCAAGTCTACGAGATGGAACTATATACATAGAAAGTTTTTCCCTATGCGTACATTCTATTGTTCGTACATAATATTGTCGTAGATTGCATTTTATTTTGACTCAAAATAACAAAGAGGAGGATCTTGAAATATTTTATAAGTAAAGATAGCTATAAGGAGATAATAAATAATAAATTTTATGGGAGAAAAGACTTCGTTTTCAGAATAAATGAAACCATTAAAGAAGGCAGCGGTAAAAAGCATTGATTCGAGATTATTAGCATGCTAGAGGAATCATAATTATACGTCTCTGGGTAACAGTAAACTTTCACGCATGATCTAATTCATTTTTTTACAACATAAACCCCATCTTGCTGACAAGAGAACGGTATTCGTATTATGTTCTCATCGTTCTCCTATCATGTTTAATATTTCTTATGAGAAGTAGACGTATGGTATGCAATGTAAGGAAGTAAAAAAATGTCTGCGAATTAGATGAATTAACTATATTTCTCTGGTAGTATATTTCGATGGAAGTTTGTCGTAATCTCTCCTGAGCTCACCTTTTGGTGCTGCAGGTAATGTGATATTGCATTTTCTTTATCCCCGTCAATCCGTCAATAATGCCAAAAAATTATTAGAGCCTCAATTAAATTCTATTGAATTGGGCTATAGAAGCTCATTGCTTCAGTAATCCAACTCTATGTAACTTTACTTACTTTTGAAAATTTCATTTTAATTTTTTTGCACATATGCTATGAAAAATTGGTCTCTTTAAAAATTTAAGATTCTACCTAGTTACTGGGAAAACTATGTATACAGCAACTTTAAAGTCGATAAATACAATAATTCATCTGGAAAACTTACTTTCAATGTTATTTAATGATTTTTATTTGTATTGCCATTTTTAAATTTTTGTGTAAATCAGATACGAATGTCGATAAATATATTTAGATTTTCAAGTAAGGGAAAAATATTTATTAATTGATAACGAGAATCTTCAAAAACAAAACATTAACACAAATGACATTCCCATATAAATTAGTGTTTCAGTTTGCACCTTTCACTTGCACCAACGTTTCAAGTCAACGGTGGTAATTATGATCTATGGGTAATAGAGTGAGAATTGAAAACGTTAATTGATTTTAAGACTATTTACAACAAACATTCATTTCGGAAATGGCAAAGATAGTCAATCGCCCTCACTAATGAGCAATTCACTAATGAATCCATCTTTCTTCTATTTTACGGAAAAGATGTAAAAACACTTATATGTACTGCACATTCATTATGGACTGTTTTGCAACAGTTAAATATTCCGTGGTCTTTCACTGAACTCTGGGAAAAGCCGCTGAGTGGATAAATTAATTCATCATGAATGTCCGCTAACCGAAGCCATTGATCTAGGACCATCGGCATAGAAGCATATTGTTTTAATCCAATCGTATCGAACCGGTCATCAGATCTGTCAGATACCATTCATTTGAGGCATAAACACTATGCATAAAACTTGTTCACAAACGTTGCAGATTAAATTTTCTTGAGTCACATGCTTGTATTATGCGCAAGTAATGACTTAAACTAAACTTAATGGAGGTAATATCAAATTCTCAATTCATTTTCCTACAGCACAGGAATTCAATTTCTATCATCATTTTTGTTTCACTACTATCCAATTTTGTATCTAATATGTCAGAAACAAATTTAATGGGGAAAATTAAGGAGAGGGCCAACGAGGAAGATCGATGGGCAATTATTTTGGGCAAAAAAGAATCATGTTAGGAAGAAAAGCTTCAGTATTAGCAGAAATACTGTGTGATCAGAGATTACATTGGGGTTAACCAATGTTTGTAATGAAGGTATAATGATATTAATAATTCGTCTTTAATCCCTTGAACGTGAAAATAATAAAAAATAAAAACTAACTGTATATATATGTCTCCGGTGTTATTATAACAAATCCGATAAATTGGACTAAAATATAACCAATTTACGAGGTTTGGCTTTTGTCTAAGGTGATTGGGGCTAATTCTTAATGCAATAAATTTAGTTTTTAAAAAAATATTCGTCAAAATTTCATGTGAGAAATTGATGAGAGCGCAAAATTGAAATTAAACTATAATATCCAACCTGGGATTTCTGCGGCTCAAATTTCAATTAACTCGGAAATCATATCCAGCCCTGAAAATGTTGGTGATACCATGTTTGTTTCACTCCTTGAAGTTTTTAATTAATTCGGATAATTTTGTTTTCACGTGGGGTTTTAATTTCGAACGTTTCACCGCATCATCCTATATTTTTTCTAAATTCGCTCTTTTCATTAATTTCATTATCATCTTTCAAAGTATCTTTTATATTTGCCGGAGATATTGTAGTTAAACTTATGCCTAAAAAATTTTTGTCCGTCATATGATATTTTTAAGAATTAAAGTCAGGTTCTTGGGTGCTTTTTATTTCCCTTATAGAATTTCGTTTTTTATCTCCTCCTCTAACTTTATTCTCGCAAAGGAGTTGCTGTTGATCTTTGAAGCATGCAATAATCGTCAAAAAATGGTGTTTATATAAAACTGAAGAATAAATTAGATGATTTAGACATACCCTTCACGTGTGAACATACCCCTGGCGAGTACAGCGTCGATCAATGATTGGGACTTACCTGAAAAATAAATAAATCATTATAAACATACATCATCGTTATTCACGTAAAGGTTTCTTTATATTATAATAATAGTATACATATAATTATACCACTTTATTTAAATTTCTACTACATTATAATAATATATGTAAGCACTCTTTATTTCTTCTGATAGTAAAAATTTAGGTTTAGTTACACTTTTCGGCCTTAAATATATTTATAAGGAGAGTAATATGCACAACACTATATTGGGAGTTGGACTTTATTATATGTAATGTAAAAATAATTCTTTAGGCGAGATAATTTGCTCGAAACTGGTATACAATATTTATGAGCCATATCGCAATCAATAGTACGGCACATCGATATTTTAATTACATTCACATTATTTCCTTTTGATAGTATCAGCTCCAGAATAATGAAATATTGTGAATAATTTAAGAATTGAACAGTTTTTGTTCTTGTTAACATCGTCTGAAGTGTTTTCTTTGTGAGCATACACTTTTTAAAATTTTCCTGCTGAGTTTTTAGTGTATGACGTTCGGCTGCAATTACGGTGTGTTTGGACGAGAAAACGTTATTCCACCTTTGAAAACGCTTAAATATTCTGTCAGTGAAGAGCTCAAATCTGCCCAAGACTAAACGGGATGCATTCTCCCTTTCGTCGATTCGCGAAGTTTCGCCGCACAGATTTCACGACTGAGAACACAGGCTACCGGAACTCACTCCCCCGTGTGTTTTTCAAACAGAGCCATAAAACTCAATTTATTTCGATCCGTGCTGGCACCAGATGCCTGAGAGAGCGGGGCTAAGGGACGCCCAAACCATATTTTACTTCCCATTCATTGTGTTTAAAGGTTTCGATGTTTGCCTTTCCGATCTCGTCTCGGGAGAAAACTTTGAGAAATACCTCTCTCACCGACTCGGCCATAATCTCGTTGTGCCTCCAGAACGTGCTCTCGGACAGCTCTCTCATGGAAGGCCCGTATCTCAAAATAAATAAAAATGCGTGGAAAGAAATATGGGGAAAAATATATACATGTATGTATGTATATATATATATATTTATGTGTATATATACACACATACACATATATACTAACACTATCGCACACGCTATCATATGGAAGGAAATCCCACCCCTGGAGTCTTCCTCCTCGTTCCTTCTTATCTAATTCCATTGGTTGTATTTTCTACCAGCCTTGGCGAGTCTAGACAATATTTCTGCTGGAGTGTGTATTTCTCCCGCAAAAACGAAATCAATGGCTGCAGGAAATCGGGTCTCCTTGCGGTGCAAAGCTTCCTCTGTCCCAGTTACTTCTCGTCTCTCCAGTCGCGTGTGGCTCGTCATATATGCAAGAGTACATGCATATACATAGGTACGTGTACGCTATATGTCGTCGCAGCACTGTCGATTCGTCAAGCGAAACGAAGTGAAGTGTGAATGGAGTTAGGAAGACTGCACGTCAAGGTGTGTGACACGACTCCGTCCTCCCGAGCTTCGAAGCGGGGGATGCCCTGTCCCTGAAAATGCCAGGCGTGGCGGTAACGAAGCATGATCAGAGACGCCGTTTGACGATAATGTCAAGCGCGCCTTTGGTTTATTTTGGCGTAAACCTGGGAAAGAGAAACGTTACTTTAGCGTTCTTCTTAAATTTGGCCGGAATTCAACTTTTTCAGTCTAGTTCAACTGGCTTCTTAATTTTCGTAATTCTCATCCTACAGTGGCAAATTTACCATATAATATAGGGTTCCAAATTGAAGCCTAATAGAATTTTAATGTACTAGATTGCACCGCACAGTTATAAATAAGATGTTTTATGTATGTTATGTTTGAATATATGTTCCATTAAACCCTAATAGGTAATAATATTTATAAATTTTACCCTTCTTATCCATTTCTAATGTCTAACTAATAAGGATGAATTTATGTTTTAAAATATCACAAACTAATCCGTTGTAAATTATAACACTAAATTACCGTTGATCACACATTATTTAAATCAATTAAAACCTATTCTTAAGTTTTAAAATAATTTTGGTGTTTTCAAATAGAAAAAAACAGTTGAAAATTCAAGTATTAATAATCGACAATATGCCTTATCTTGTATATCGAATATATCCCACTTATTTAGGTGTAGAATGAGAAAACGAATTTACAAAACGTTATTACGAAAGCACAATGTTTCGTAACGCGTTTCCTTCCCTATACTCATGCTTCATTTTATATGTTGAATATCTGATTGATTTTATTCAATATCTCTAAATGTTAAGGGAAGTAATTAAGATCCTTTGACAAACTTTTTTTCTTGCATATTTGAACTTTTATTTCTCCATGCTTCTGCAAAGTAGCAACAACTCTCGTTAGTATTTTTTATGTACTAAATCTATCTTTAGCATTTCTATATACAAGATATATATGAATTTAAAAAAGTATTCGTTTTCTATAATGAAGAATAGCGTTATTTTGCCAACAGTAACTATTGGAAGAAATTGACCTCTTAGTTAAACTAATCTACAAACACAATCTGCAACTATTGGAATGAGTGTCCTAAATTCCATCTTATTAAATAAGGGCACATCTACATGACATCTAACCATAACATTTCGCAGCAAAATATATAAATTGTATTATTCATATATATATATTTTTCATTAGACTTCAGAGCTTATAAGAAATCTAATTTTCTGGTGGCTTTTGATGCCCAATTGAATATTCCTCTTCAATTAAATCTATGAATTTACACCATGTACACAACAAATAATAGAGACACAATCTCTTTAATTTATTAAATTAATTCCCATACTGACTATGTAAAAAGCTTGTTGAAACGAAATTTATTCCCTATAATTTTATGAATACTATTGTTCATAAATATTTGGGTGATTCCCTACTTATATGTAAAACTAACCTCTAATAATATTTAAATTGTAAGTGAAACTACTAATCTAAAATTCAATGAAAACATAGATTGCAAAACCATCCGAAAGATTTTATATAATATGTGGAATACATTTTTTATTTTTTATAAAAAAGTATAAAATTAAAATTTATATTTCATATGTCATTATTGTTCAAAAAGAAGACAGTAAAATGTGAGGAAAGAAGGACAATTAATTTGACCCCTTACGCAGCGAAGGTAGTTTTAAGTATAATTTGTAAGAGACTGGGGAGGGAGGGCAAGTGATTACCTAGGTGAAGATCAGTTCGACTTGAGTATGGATAGAGAGACTAGCTAGGTCAGAAGACTTGAGACGCAAGACTGAGGACATTGATGGAACGCAATATAGTATATAATATAGCCTTTTTAAATTTGACAAATCATTCGATAGAGTGGCCTAAACTAATGGTTGTTTTGCAGAAAGTAGGAAAACATTGGAGGAATGGGCGTGTCATTGAAAACCTATAAATAACCCAGGCCACTCAAGTAGCAGACGGTTCTATATGGACATAGTTAGTCACGGGATTAAACTGCCCACTGTCAACTGATTTTTGCCGGTACTCTGCTGGTGCTACTACTGGAGAAGATGGTAAAAGAGGCATGGGAAACGTAGTGTAATGTAGAGTAGAACGGACGTAGCGGAAGTTTATTAGAAGAAAAATTGCTGTGAAAAGGTATTTATATCAAATAACCGCACCATATTCAAAAATGTTTTTAAAAATAGAAAGAAGAGACTTTGAGGAAAGACGTGAAGAAAGATTAGTTAAAATTTTTGGAGCGTAGCATCATATGAAGATATGTATATATGGATATATGGACATGCCTTTTGAGATGTGAGTTTCGCGAATGGTGGAGAAGGTGAAGTAAACAAAGGCGAAGTAGAAGAAAATTTAGGATGAGCTGCTAATAACGGTAGGGGAGGAAAGAATTATTGCGTGAGATCCATAATTGGCTGGATACGTGGAAGAATGGCGTAGTCGGAGGCGATAGGTTGTTGAAGGTTGTAATGTAAGGTAGTAATAGAATAGTTACTTTACATAGAAGGTAGGAATTATTCCGAGTTTAAGCGGGGTATATTAAGTCGAGCCTTGGTAGTTAAATTAATCATCCGACTGCTTATGACGATAGTCAATAAAGGAGACTTCCGTCCCGTCCCGAATATCACCTTAATATGATCGCGGATCACTCATTTTTGCGAATACACAAGAGAGAAGTAGTACACAAGAAGAAGGTGAGAATAGGTATTTAGATAGAATGATACGTAATAGGATATATATATATATATATATATAGAGTTGAAGAGGGTTTAGGTAGCTAATTCTAATATGGATTTCATCAAAAACGTAACCTAATCGATAGATAATCCTTCATTATTTTCATATATATATATATATACATATATACGAGTATATATATCATACATATATTTACATATACATATATACATACCAACCTTCGGGTTGATCACTGTGGTATATATATATATATATGTATGTAGATATATAAATATGTGTACCTGTATATATATATATATATACACATGAAGAAAAGCTCAGTGGAGCAATGTATAAGTATCTAAGACGGCACAAAAAG
>WURS02451146.1:0-14193 GCA_011762765.2 Rhinocypha anisoptera
CTCCCCTGTGAAAAATTTGCTTCCGAAGACCTCATAAACCCACACTACCGCAAACCGCCTTCCCATCCATAACCATTAAGGTGTGCTGCTGCAACGCTGACGACGGCACAACGGGCGTGAACTATCCGCAATGGACACACTATATTAACCAATAATCAGTTATAAAGTCGTCCACAAACTTATGATTTTAGCATTACTTGGCCGGTCATACAGTAAAGAAGAGCTTTACAACTGTGCAAACTTTGATTGAGCACTGACTCCCGGTGACGAGAAGTTGTGTTACAGTCATTACAACAATTTATTTTGTGTTAATTTAAAGGCCGTAAGAATTGGCAAACATATTGATAAACGATTTTTCCAGATAATTTTAAATTTTGGTGCTATTAAGCATCTCTATTGTGGTTTTCAAGAGGTATAGATTGCCGGGTTTGCGCCGTAAGGCGACAAAATGGTCACTTTCATTGTTTATGCTCCAACCATTTTTCAAGAAATTAGCGTCTAAAATTGTTTCTGACATTTAACGTTAAAAAAATGACATTTTCACCCAACACCCTACCCCCCTCCCCCCCTTGCTTACGCCTCCCCCTAACCGCTCACTTGATAAGGGTGTAGTGCACCGAAACATGTCGGAATAAAGAAGAAGTTTTTAAAGTGGAAATTGTAAATTTTTTTAACCTATATCCTAGATTATGGATCGTTTCCACCACATCTCACCTGACTTTATAACGTTTATAAACATTCGAGTTTAAAAATTTTGGTTGAAAAACATACTAAAAAAGTAGTTGATCACCAAGAAGAACTTACGATAACACTCCATGTATCTAAGTGTAACATAGGTAAAGCTTAGTTGATGATGAAACGATGTTTTAAGGTTTCCATTACTAATTCACGTGTAAGCTGAAGAAGGCAAAGATGCATTATGGTACCGAATCAACATATGAGCTTTTAAACTTAACTTGAATGATAGTTTTATTTGTAGCATTGGGTATTGATTTATTTCATTAACGTTAAACTTAACTTGAAGTTACTACTGATGAGTCTAAATTATACAAGCTACTTTCATATTTCGTCAACTTGCAACGTAGCATTGTTAAAAATTATTTAGGATTAACTTAACTGAGATGGTTTTTAAAACAAACTTTTCAAAATCTGATCGTTTCCCTTACTTTTTGTTTGATCATTTTAGTTGTTTTAATGGAACTCGACCGACATTTCAAAGGTAGTTCCGCAGTAGTTGGTATAATTTTAGCGTAACCCCGTGATCCGCTATGTTTAAACCCACCCCTTCTATTTACTAAGTATATCTCTTCACCGAGTGAATTGCAAGAATTCCCACGCTTCGGCGGTCATCCTGCTGCGATATACGTTCCACCGTTACTAATGATACTCATTAGTGTCCTGGCTAATAAAGGGGTCCTTACATATTGGCGTAAGGTCGTCTCCACATCTGGTTCTTCGTTATGCGTCGTACATTAGCCTTTCTTCGCGCTATCTGGTATCTGGTTTATTTTCCATCCTCCACATCGCTTACCTTAACGCTTTCCCTTCAGCCATACCTCTGACGTGAATGTAGACTTTCATCTTCGTTTGTTCCGTCTACAGCTCGCCTTTCCGCTTCGAATCCATTAAGATATCCATCATTTCCCTTGTTATGCGTGTTGAAAATATGTTCTCCTGAGCAATCCTATCCATTCACATCATTTTTCTTTCTGCTGTGCGACCACACCTCAAAAAACCTTTGGTTTCGCTTTTTTCGGGGCCTTCCTTATTCCCATGTCCGTTAATCTACACAATGCCTCACCATATTCGATTGCTTATTTTCCTTTGCTTGGAATAAATGAGCAATCCAATTGTACAGGTTCCTTCTCTGGTTGTGGAGGCTGTTGCCTTTCCCTCCAACCCATCCAGCTCCATCTTCAACCTATCAGATAAACCGCTTCTCCCTCCTCCGTTCACTCGTTCCCCGGCGCCAAGGCAAAGGACAACTGCTACATTAAATAATTTTCACGCTTTAGTACTCTGTAAAGTTTTCCCATGATGGACTTCATCTAAAGACGGCAAAAAGTGCTGAAACTTGGATAGTGAAATAAAATTTTAATTTTTTGGAATTAGGGAAGTTCATTCATTTTTCATAGTTCTCAGAGGCAATGGTTTTTTTGACGGTTTAATGGAGGGTAGAATGTTGGGTAAGCGAGTTAGGGGTAGGAAAGAGAATAGGGATTTTGAATAGAATGAAAGGTGGGGGAAATATGCAGATTTGAATATGGTTCTACTACTACGCATTACCCTGCAAGGGAGTGTGGCAGGGGGTTAAGTTAGAAGGTAGGTAGCGGGACAAACCTAACCTGAGGCTCATCCAAAACCTCTCTTAACTGGTAGATTACCCTTCAATCAGTTAATTTTTCGTCCACTACACGAAAGGCACTAGTGATTTTCCTTGCAGATATGTGCCTTGAGGATAAGGTTCTGCTCGGACATTGGGAAGATATTACCAAAAATCCTCACATTAATGACTGACTATCACATCCATTCTGATATAAATGATAGAATTTCCGTTAGCTCTCTGGAGTTGACTCGGGAACGTGGTTTTTTGTAGACGAAGGAGACGGTCTCGAGCTTTATTTTGACTACAATATCCATCAAATAAACTATGAGATAGACTTTCGAAATGTATGATTATTTTTATTAATAATGTTCGGTTTTATCACCTGGCATCACCGGATGATGTTTCCCGTGTCAACGAAATCGGTCGTAATAAACTAGTGTTATTTTGTGGAATTTTAAAGTTTTATTTACCTTGCGAGGCGTATGCATAAATTGTGTGTTGTGAAAAATATAAATTAAGGGGAAAAACATTCACGCCAGTCGTCATTATTGTGAAGGAATAAATGGCGATTGACTGATTTTCGTGAAGGTGATTGGCCGCGAGAGAACGCTGGCAAAAAAAAAAGTAGGTTCGGGCAAATGGCGTGTGCACGTCGCTGGAACCACCTCGGGTGAAATATGACAAGCTGGAGTTGTGATCAAACTTCAACGACCTTCAAGGATTGTGACGGCCGGCGATCGACGGAGACGTGAGCTGGCGGCCAAGCAGGCGGGACGTGAGCGTCTGGAGGTGGCTGAGGGTGGGTCGGTAGGAGAAAGCTGTTTTCTCCGCGCCCGTATGTGGCCGTGGAGATGTAATCGAGGAGGTGGGGAGACGGCTAACAAACGGCAAACTAAGCGACGTATTTCATTTCGGAGTCCTTTTTCTCTTCGCGAAACTCACCGTCACGTCATCACATGTACCTTTTCTCCTCCGATCGAGCGAACGGAACGACCCTGGAGGTGACGTCACTTCGGCGTAGAGCAAGATGGGCTTCCAACGCGAAGAAAGGTGCATAAACATGGTCTCGGAGGCACTTTCGCGTCTTAAGGCCGTTCCACACGTTGCATAATCGGTTGAATGATCCCGCGAAAGAAAATAATTTCGTGAATGGCGAAATAATCCAATGAAAATGTGTATTTTTAAAAGTAATAAGACCAGTATGATCTTACATTCATATCGAGTTCGTGAAGGATATAATAGAAGCAGAAATAGAGGGGGAGGTCCTGCGAGGAAAACCGAGCGACAAATATACAAGGCGAATCATAAGAAACTTTATAAAGAAGAGCTACCAAGGTGTAAGAGTACTAGTTAGGAAAGGATTGAGTTCTGCAGTCAACCAATCTTTGAATTGAAGTAGGATGAGTTTTAATCTCTGAGATGGGTATCTCCGTATTCAACATGACAAACACAGCCGTCGCCGATGGCTCACGCGAGGAAGAATCAGTTTAACGCTCTGATTTTGTCTCTATTACTTCGTCATTCACGGAATAATCGTTATTCACGTATTCATTCTAAACCATCATTCAGGTGATCATGTTAAACGGCCTTTTCTGCCAGGATAATCACAATGCGGATTATAAAATTAATTGAAACGAAGTAATTTGATCAAATTGAGTATTTCCCGGCCTTGCATGCAATAAGCACCAAGAGATCGTAGAGAGAGAACCTAGAAGGAAATTGAAAATTCTTACTCGATATCCAAGAACAAGTGCTGGTTGGACACTCCTGAGAGTCTTATTAGCAATATTTTATTTATTTAGTTTAGATTAAAATTACCAACACGGCACTAAGCGGCCAATTATGGTGGACAATATAACAATGAGAATGCGCACTCATGCATGCCCGAGGTGGAGATTGAACAATCCACCTAGTCGGGACTCGAACCCACGACCTCACGGTTGGCAGACGCGGACCGAGGCCGGCAAATTTTGTTTTTTTTAAGGTGCGTCGAGGGCTAAGGTACTTTTGTACCTCTACAAAATTGAAAAAACAACCCAATTAGAGGAACACAACATGCATACTCTAGACATTACTTGAACCCGTGACATTTGGGTTACCTATAGGCAACTTGAACGGTGACCTTCGTTCTCGCCTATCCTCTATGCAAAAAGCATGTGTAAATAAGGATATTTACTCTTGCAGCAGCTTAATAAGTTTCAACCTGCCATACATATGATGAGTTCCTAAAAAGACTGTCAAAATCGTTTTAAAATATCCGTTCTTTCTAAGTGAATATACAAAATATTATTTATTGAAAATTCTTAATTTCAATATATTGTTTGTCTGGACCCCCCAATTAGCGGTGATAGTAACAGAGATCTCACCAATCTGATCTACATTCACACCACCACTGGGTTGATTGGCAGGTGTTGTTTATACTCCAGGTATGCCCTGAAATAAAATGATCACAATCTCGGAGATAAAAGTTTGGGAGGTCAGTGTATATTTTTTTTTGTCCTGCATGTTTTTAATTAAAATTTAATTGACTTTGTTCCTGAATGGCATGTATTTTTTTGTCATTGAAACTTTGCATGCAAGTAGTTTCTTTCAACATGAATTATATCTAACATGTGTATGTGGGAATGCATGCCTGGTGATAGCTCGCTCACCCTCTGCTACACACCCTTACGGTGGCTAGCTGGGTATACGTTACTTAACGCAACTGTTAAACTGTAGATTTGGTGTATCATATTATTTTACCCTGTAAGTGAATAATATGCCAATAATAAATCACATGCGTGAAAAGATTAAGATAAAATGGTGAATCCTTCATTCCTGTACTGTTATAAACGATCAGCAAATGGCGTCCGTCAAAATTATATTAGGCTCTCTAGGTCCTAATTTCGCCATAATAGTGAAGATTATCGTTAATAAAATAAGATGAAATTATTTACTGGCCAGTGAGGAAGAAATTCATTCTAGTAATTAATATATGAATGGCTAAGCGCAACTTCCTAGATTAGTATTTGCGCTCTGTCATATGTAGGCCCAGAGCCGGAGGAAGATATGGAGAACTGCCGCAAATCAAACTTATAACTGCATCCTTGAGAGATGCTACAGTATTGTCTTAACGAGGAATAAGATAATATCAATAGTACCATTCAATGCACATTCACTGTCTATGATGACGTTGTATTACAATATCATCACTATGACTAAGTATTTTAAATTATTTCTTATATTGAAATTACAATTATTATAAATTATACCACTCAGAATGTGTCCATGCCATCGACACCGCAAGCGGTGCTGAACGATCATCGATGACTGCAGCCATGAACATCAGAGTCTAGGCCATAGTCGTTCTCACGCTCAGGCAAGGACACTTTTTATCGTCCTCGTGGTATGGGGACCTCTTAATTTTAGTCAAGAGGGCTCAGATACATACTACAGAAATGATCCTGTGAAGTATGATCTTAACTATTGGCTTTCTCGGACATAACTACCTTACTTATGGCTTTTTAGTGCAATGTGCCAGTTACCCTATTTGAGCCAATATTTAGGAAAACATTTCTGTAAATAACCATTATTTTATTTATTTTATTTTTTTTCATTATTTTATCCGTTAAACAAATATATTTATATTCATTAAATCGGTTGCTTAATAACCAATAATGCTTATTCTATTGTACGGGGCGGGCAGTAAAGGGCGCCATTTTTAAATTTCGTCGGACGCTGCCAGTGAGGAAGCAACCGTTGAAGGAAATGAGGCGAAGTTCATGTTGAGAATTTTACCGGTAAATACCCTAAATTTTTATAATAAAAGCTATTCTCTCATTATTGACCGTTTCCTGTATAAACACAAAAGGAATAATTAATCAACAAAAGCTGTCTCCCGAATCAAGTAATATGGGACATTGGCTTGAAGACCGAGGAATTAAAATGAAATCTTATTGAGTGAACTTTTTCAGTGAAATGATTGAGAAGCACGGCATTGAATACAAAAAGTGTGTGTTTCCACATTGAAGCAAGTGGTAAATGTAATGAAGCTCTCTCGCGGGTCGAAGGTCACACTTGAAATAAGTAATAGTCATGTATAATCATCATTAATTTTGAAACAAGAGGAAGTTCGATAAATATCCTGAGTTAGCAGGGAATGGATTTCAAATGGGAGAAATAAATAAAAGGAGAATAGTAAGTACGGAATAATAGAGTTTCTGTCACAAAGTTGGGGAACTAATATAGGCAGGAATAGAGAAACGTATTCAATAATCACACAAAGGGAAGCAAGGCAACTTAAAATATTGTTCGAATCATGATGCGCAAGCAACGATATTCGATGTGATCTATTCACAATCAGAGTGATATTAAGTATGTAAAAGCCAGAATAGGTAGCGACAAATAAAGGATAAAGGTACATATGAATAATTAAACCGGCGCTGCATCATTTTTGTGATTATAGACCTGATAAAATAAATTTCTCAACTGACATTGTGAAACTCGCAGTGGAGAGAATAGTTTCTCTAGGAAACTATGACTACTCGTTTATTATGAGTCCAAATTAAAGACAAGCGTATTGAAACATAACCTGTAAATTGGATTTTATGCTGAAAATAATGTTATTTATAATATGTGTACCATGTGTTTTCTTAATATGCAATATATGTCTATCCATGTACTGTGGATACTGTGTGACCGTTAGGTCCTAAGAATAAATCCGTTGGATATACTTCAAGTTCAGATTTTTTGGTCATAGGTATGATCAGAAGCTATCTGAGGATTTTCATAATTAATGCAAATGCATAAGGTTACTTGTCTCAAAGAAAACTCAATCATCAGAATAACCATGGTTAACATTCCGACCCTTTCATTCAGTTTGAAAGAGATTTTTTTACTTATAAGAAAGTAAACTATAATTAATTCGTAACAAAAGTTAAGCGGATTCGCCGTTGTAATGTGCCGTGTTCACTTAAGTAAAGAGTTACACGTATTTTGAACCATTGCCAGATTCCGTGCGGTGAAGGAAGTATCGAGAAAGAATAGTCTCTTTGTTTAAACATTTTTCAATTCCTTTTTTTTGGGAGTTTAATCTCTCCATCTACTCAGCAATCTACTGGTATTACTGCTAAATTCAACTATCAGCCTCCTTATGAGTTCACTATTAACTAGCAAATAACGATTTTAAACATGAACATTTTTTTTAGTTTTTTATGATTTTAATCCACTTACATAGTAGATGATGATAAATATTATATCAGACGAAGATACGTTACTTCCCTTTAAGCTCACGGCATAAAGTCAGTTACTTTATAAATTAATTTTATCTATTCCTAGATTTAAAAAATGTAACCTATTGTGAATGTAATAGCCATGCGCTTTATGCATATTTCCGATTCCCTCTTATTTAGTCTTCTACCTTGTGCGTGGCTTCACTTGGACCTTTACCTGCACACACGGCCTGTTCTATATTTGTAAACGAGTTGTGGCGGTGAAATGATATATAATAACATCAGTCTTTTTATTGGTCTTTCAAGACACCAGTGCTTTGTCATGAGAAACTAGGGCCTATATAAATTAAAAAACATGAAATCGTTTATCTGTATTAATGTTTTAGGTTCTATTATTTAAAACCAGAATACAGGTAGCGTAAGTAAACAGTATACTGTTTATCTAATATATCTACTAGTATGAAGTCATGATAACCTCTGCATTTAAGTTTCAATTAAATCATGCAACCGTTCTACCTTTGAAAAATTATTTCCTCACTTCAACACCTTACGTCCGGCGAAGCACTTTCAAAAGTTGCAAACTGCAATTCACAAGCATGAGCTTGAGCCCATTTATCTAGATGGTTGCCTATTCTTTGAAAGGTTTGAAATTAACATTGAATACAACATTACCTCTTATCTGCAGGCACAAAAATTACGTTTATTTTTAATTATAAAATTACTTATAGGTAGTCATCATGCGTCAAAGATCAAAATTTACCAAACCGATTGCCGAAATAAAATAAAGAAGACATCGCTTCCATCGGAATATTTCACTAAAGGGCATACATAAGGTACAAGACTTCTCCGTTCGAATGCATATGCTCTAGTATTAGAAATAGTTAAGATTTATCTTGGTTGAATTATATCATCCTATAGAAACATTAAAACAAAACATTGTAATTCTACTAAGTTACTATGAATATGGTTTCACCATAGCATGGCATTATCATTTGATCCACATGAAGATACTGTACTACAGCGAAACCTTGGTTGTACATAAAGAATAAAACTTCATTTTGAAAGTGTAGTGTTTTTGTTCTCGTGTTTCTTAATAAAATTCCTATAAATGGAAGAGAGGAAACCATCATAAACATAATTATATCAAGGAATTTTTATAAAATAATATATATTCTATTCCATCTGGTCATACAGACATGGGAGTTGTCAAACACAACAAATTCATAACACAATAACATATAGCGCACATATAAAATTTACATTTAAAATATTCTTAGGTGCTATAAAATGCATTCTCAATAAGGAAATTCTTCCATTTACATTTGAAATTCCCTGCTGCCTTTCAGCTTTAGAGGGAGATGGTTATTACTCGTATACGGGCACACATAAAATGTGGGCCATTTTTCGTGAGGCTGGAATTAAACCTTTTGAGGTATATATTAATTCTATCTCGAGTTTCATGGGAATGGAAAGAACTGTTAACGGGAAGAAACTAGGCTTTCTCTTGACAATGTAGGAGCATTGAAGTACAGATGCAGGGTAACGTTAAAATTTTCAATTACCTGAAAAAGATTTTGCATTTTATGTATACCCATTGTACTAAGAAATTATATATTTGGAATTTTGTATGCAAAAAAGAAATAAAATTGAGTCTTTCGCCCTGTGAAAATGATCAACGGATATTCTACTACCCCTACTACCTATGAGCGTTTATGCTTTCCGCTCAATTGGACACGCATCTACCACCTATAATGAAAAAGAGAAACGACAGGAAACAAAAGACGAATCTCGTTAAGCAGTAGCAGAATGATTTTTAAATTTGGAACTAACAGTATTTATTTACATTCTAAAAATTCCTTAAAGAAATGTAAAGGATGGGCGATTATGCATGTTCGTTCAAATTCGTCTTCTGTCAAAATGACAGAAGCTTACAACAAAATGAAAGTTCTCTGCAGATGTAAGTTTCTATTTATCGTCGTTGCATTTACTTTGTTGTTAAAAAAAACTGGAGTTTATTTATCTGTGTATTTTTACAAATAAAATGTATTGCTTTAAAACAAAAGTATTATGTCACTTTGTTCGCAATTGAAGCAATGGGATAGAAATCTTACATGTTATGACCAATTCTTACATCTCAGTCGTCCCAAATAATTAGGATGAAATTACAATTGCCTGTAACAACTATTTTCTAGACCTGTAACGTGATTAACCCTTAGGAAACTTAAGAACCATATAAGATTTTTAGAAAAAATCTAATATATTTATGTACATATAACAGGCAAGTTAAATGAATGCTAGATTATTTCCTAAGAGCACGCAAAATGATTCATGTAATAATTTTATATACGCTCCGAAACTACGGAAATTCTCTTTTAAATATTTATGGTAGGATTTTTGACATGTATCAAAGTCAGGTCTGCCGTTTTCTTTATAGCCAAGAAGCTACCCCCAGATGTGAATGTCAGAGGAGTCTTCGCGTGCAACGAACTAGATTTAAAAGAAATAAAGGTGTATGGTTTCGATTATGATTACACTCTGGCTTGCTACAAACCATCCATGGACTACTTACTTTATAACTTGGCCAGGGAAACTCTAGTTAAAAAACATAAAGTGAGTATTTTTTAAAATTGATGAATATATATTGATAGTATCTGAATGATGACATGAATGTCTTGTTTTCTTACTTATGATCAGTTTAAAATTAAAATTATTCTAATCGCACTTTGTCTCTTAGTACCCCACTGGAATACTTTCCCTGGACTACATCCCTGGTTTCACTGTGCGGGGGCTTCACTATGACATTGAGAAGGGTCTCCTATTAAAGTTAGATTCATTTTTGCAAATTCAGCTGGGTTCTGTTTACAGAGGTCTGTCACCGGTCTCAGATAATGATGTCCTAAATCTGTACAAGAACAGAATCGTTCCGATAGCCTATGTTGAAGCACATGTTCGCAATGGAGGAAGCCACCAGGTCTGTATTTATTCATGGCTCATGACTTTTTAGTTTGGCTTATCTCTTTTTAGTCCTGACTCATGTGATTTTAATAGTTCACCTTTGACTCTTAGTTTCCAAATTCAATGTATACTATGTTATGTGGTCATTACCCTTAATTTTCACAAGCTGGTAGTCAGTAGCCAAATTATTTTTTGTATTGAGTTTATTAATAACTGTAAAAATCAATGATGATAATGGATTGTCTTTATTTTGATAATTAAAACAAAAATATATATATATATATAATGCTTAATCTCATAAGAGTATCAGGATGTAAAAGAAGGAGTTACATTTAACCTTCATTCTAAGGATATTACCCTTGTAGTGAAATACTTCATTCTAATGAGTCAGATTCAAGTCATGGTAGAAAAGCTGTTTAGTTCTTGCAGTGCTACCCATGAATTTGATTCTGGGTTATAAAATTGGAATAGAGTTGGCCTTCATTTTTCTCATTAGAAGGGTTACAAATAACTTGGGTATTTTTCAAGATCATTGAGCTCCTGTATGTTAATTATACTGAATTTAACAGAACCAGCCCAAACATTTGACTCGTTGGGGCACTGGTATGATTACAAAGTTTAAGGCGACTTTAGATTTAAGTAATACTTAGATATTGAACAATTCTCCAAATTTAATTCTGAATTTTTTTTAGAAAAACAAATATCTTTACCTATTCCAATGGTCTGATAACTGCCATAGCAATCTGTTAATTACTGATTATAAATGCAATGACTCTTCTGTATTGGCTATTTATCAATCTTTTTTCCCTTATAAATCTCACACATTATATTAAGTAGATTGTTTTTACACAGAACATATTAATTAATTCTAATGTATTTCAAAGAATATATATTTTATGATATTACATCTTGTTAAGGTACCAGTCATAAGCATAAGTGTGTCATCATAAGCATAGGTGAACAGTGGTGTAAGTAGAGCAAAACAAATGAGCTTAGTACAATAAACTCTCAATTATCTGTGTGCATTTTATCCAGGATGCAGATTTTCCAGCGAGGCCTTTGTTTTTGTATATCAATTATGACAATTGAGTTGAAGGCACTGCCATGAGTTATTTAGCTGTAGAAGAGAAGGGCATTATGTAATGTAATATTCACCTCCGAAATAGAGGAAAGGTGTAGTTTTTATGTCACTGAAAGAAGTTGGTATGGTCACAGATGAAACTATAGTCTGTGGCATGATGTAGAATCCCTACAAGCACGAGAAGTATTAAATCTGGTAAACATGCATTCTTTCAAATGTGGGTTCCTAAGAAAATCCAAAGTTAATCAATCATTTTCACAGTTTATGCTATATCCTCTAATTCTCATATAATTTCTAGATTTTATTTATGGATTTTTGGACTATTTAATTTGGATCCCAGGACGTGGTTATCCTGGAGAAGTGGGGGTACGTTCCACTCCTACTATGTATTTATTTTAATGCAGACCTCTCTCTGGTCTCATTTGCGATTTCAGGCTTCACTTTTTCAAAGTTGCTAATATCTATAATAGACAGTGAACAACATACTCTTCCATTTGGTACTTATGCAGTGCATTTCACTGTGTGATGATGTTGTATCTCAGTGAAATGCATCATACCTATATTAGCCCTTTAAGTGCCATGCATAATTGGCTAACTTTGTGCAAAAATTGCCTGGTTATTTTACTGAGAAATACGGAATTCACGAAACATGTCTATAAAAACATTTTTATTAGTAATGATTTGCTGAAAGGTTTTCAACTTATTGTAAATACTTATAAATCTCTTTTTTAATCAGTATTATTCGAAGAAATCAAGCAAAAGTATTTATTGTAATAAAATTATTCTATTGTAACAAATATTTTAAAAGAAGATTCTTTTCTTAAAATGACTTTTAAAGTAAAACACATGGTAAAATATAAAACTGATAATTATTATTGAAAGAAACACAAGACAGTGTGTAGAGAAAGCAAGAATTATGTCTAATGCTTATGACTTTCCATGATTATTAGCAAAATAAATGGTAAAAGGTCATAATAAAATAATTTATAATGCATATAAACATTACATAAATTACATAGCAATGCATAAATAAGCATACAAAATTGAATTTTAGGCGAAGAAAAATTAACATTTATTCATTTATTAATTGATATAAGGTACAAACAAGTAGAATGAAACATAAATCATGATTTTTTCCATTCTAATTTATATTTATAGCCATAAAAAGAATGAGTCTCTCAGAGTAATGCCATAGTCTAGACTGTGGTGCTGCTGGCAATTTTTGCCAATTTTCGGATTGTTGCTCACTGGAATGTTGGCAGTCAAAGGGTTAAAGTCTGAGGAAGAGGACATTGCTCTTTCTCTATTATGTATATTGTTATCACATTTTACATATTTAATTGGGCCCTGATAACATTGTCAGCAAAATGTCTTTTGAGAAATGCAGGTAAGAATAAAAATTCAATTGATGGTAACAGAAGGTCATGTAAACAGGATGCATTAATTTCCATAAAGTTGCTTCTTTGTTTGAAATGTGCTCATGACAACATTTCGACTCAATACCTTACTTTGTGCTGTGAAATTTTTATTGCTGAGCTTAACCCAATTAGAAATATACATAGTTATCATTTTCAAGAACAGAAAGTACATAAGTATAGTGAAAGAACTTGGTAGAATCAATTGAACATATTCTATAAAACTGCCACTGTTCCTTTGATAGCAGACTTCACCATCAGCTACTAACTCAAAAAATGAAATGGCCACATTCTTCACAAGGGTGAATGACTCTAATGCCATTCCCAGCACCACTGGATATTTAAAATCTGGTTTTAGAAAGAAAGAGATATTAGTAAATATTCAGCATTAAATGTGGAATGAACTACATGGAAAAGTTTTTGAGCCTTTCCCAAATAATGTTAAATGTTTTAAGAAGAGGGTGGCCAATTAGTTTTATAAATGCATTTGGATAATCCAGTAATATATTCATACACTTGAATGTGTGATTACTTTTGATTTTTTTTACTCTTGTGTTAAATAGAGGGTTTACTAATGTGATTTATGTTTTACTTCGTTTTAATTTAACTTTTCTTTTTTTTTTCATCCTTACCATCTGTAGCCAACTGCATGATAAAATTGTAAATAAAGGCATTAATGTATGTCTAGATTTGATGTATTATGGAAAAATACAGATTTGATCCTTTCTGTGTCTGTAGGGATTCTACCACCTCCATTAGCAGTCACCAAATTTTTAGGTCCTTGTCCATACACAACAGTTTCCAGAAATGGCTTCAAAGTATGGGAATAGACTTCCCCCCCGTCTTTATGATCCACACTGCTAATCAGCAGATTATCAGTATTTTCCAATAATCTAAAGACCCTTGAAAAGTTATTCACACAGAAAATTGATAGTGTACAGCATCCCTTCTTGTTTTGAATGTGTCTTTATTTTTCAATGTTACTTCATTTGAATGGTTTAAAATTATTCATCTTTCTATGGTAACTTCGTCCACTTGACTTTCAGCATTAACAGTGGACAGATAGAGTTAGGAACGAGGAAGTTTACAGAAGAGCGGAGGAAACTAAGACATTGTGGGTTACAATAAAAAAAAGAAGAATAAGGTGGATAGGACACACCCTGAGGCATAATGGGTTCGTGAAGAATGTATTAGAGGGAAAAATGG
>WURS02451157.1:0-14193 GCA_011762765.2 Rhinocypha anisoptera
CGTCACCTCCCCCCACAACACCTTCACTTTCCTTCCCTCCACTCTCCCGACTCCCTTCCTCACAGCGAACACGCATTTGGAATTCTAAACAGAGAATGAAGAGCGAAGGGAAAGCGGAGTTGATGTAGGATTACTCGAGGGTCTCCTCTGATTTAGGTATGTCGCCTTTCCAGCGAAACTGCGCAT
Organism: Rhinocypha anisoptera; assembly: GCA_011762765.2. Lineage (NCBI taxonomy): Eukaryota > Metazoa > Arthropoda > Insecta > Odonata > Chlorocyphidae > Rhinocypha > Rhinocypha anisoptera. The sequence goes on from WURS02451157.1 coordinate 187, forward strand.
ATTCTAAGGCCGTGTTATTTCGAGGGGGAGCCCGAGAGGGCTGGGGGATGGAGATGATCGCCGAGTGTGACTTTGGGCTATTCGGCTCGGCGCTGTGGGCGACCGTATTGATCCAATCTTTCCCCCCCCCCCCCCTCCACCCCTCCTTCCCCATCGAGTTATGAAGATCTTTAGTTTTCACTGGGTTAAAATTGAGCCACTTTTCTAGATTCCTCGATTTCAAAGCGAGGACGAATGATTCAAATAAAATGAATTTCACTCGCAAACAAATTTCGAATGTTAAGAGTGTTATCGGAAGTTAAGAGAATATAATAGATCCTTAGATGTAAGCTAATAACGAGCGATTTTCTAAAAGAAATGTATTATGTAGATATATACAGCCATTAGGAAACATTTATTATTAATTCCGCTACACTGATTACGCGGAGTATTTTGCATTATTAGGGCATGTATTTACTTTCCAACCTCAAGCATTATCTTTTCTGTTAATTCAGTAACTCTTGGTGTTCCTTCACCTTTGTAAATCACTACGGAGGACGCTGTGATGAAGGAAAGGTGGTAGATGGACGAGGATCCCGGTTTGAAAATCTCACGTGGCGCCTAAGACCGATTTTCAACGGACCTCACAATGTGATTATTCAGACTGTAAGGGTCATCCGAGAAGGAAAGAAGGGCAACAATGGGAAAGGGCCCGTCCCTCTTTCCCCAACGCCTGAAAGTCTTCTGCCGCAGGACAGTGATGGGGCCACTTTTTTCACCTCTTCTGCCAAAATCTGCGGAAAAACGGGTTATATCGATGTGTATTCTATACGTACACATTGAAGTATAGGTGCATATACCCTTATATATATATATGTTCACATATCCGTACATATGTATATACTTTGTGAATATATATGTGCGCATATAAATACACACACATATAATTCATATATGTGTGTAATTATAATTCATATAACACATAACACGTCGAATTTTCCATTCATCGATAAAAAATCATTTGGTTTAAGGTAACCTTATGTTAGTCACTCGCAGTTTTCCATCAAGTGCCTCTTGACGCGAGATCATTAGGTATATTTATTTCATAGAGAACGTATAAATAAAAATTGAACCCAGAAAGCCACATCTCAATAGCTTTTACGATTTTTTCAGAGTGACTTCTGTCATTATTTTGTATATTTTACTTTAATGGGGCAGATTTTTCTCTGGTCTATAAGCGAGTATTTATAAACGGATTTCATTAATAGCTATAAAAGGCACTTAAAGCATGGTGTACATTATACATCCACCTACCCATGGTTGGTACTTCGACGCTGGGTCCACTGATTCCTTAGTTAGGTTTTGTGGCTTGAAATGAAATTTTAAATACTAAGTTTTACCCGAGTTGTTGCATTAAGTATCAGATGAATATGTTTACAGTTATGCATGGATATTCCAATTTTAACTCCTTTTTTCTCGGAAATGCATTTTCAATTGTATTAACATATTCACTCGAAGTCCAAATCTCCAAATTTTTAGCATATTTGAATTCTTAGTTTACTTAATTTATTTATTCATTAACTTATTCAATTACGTACTTTTTTGTGAGACCTTCGTTTTTTGGTAATTTTAATATATCTTCGTTATATGACTACATGTTATGAAATATAGCTTATAAATAGCAATTATTTTAAGATGATATTCCTAATAATGATGAACGAACAATTTTTAATCTCTGCGTGTGAATGTAATTAATGTCTTATAAACAAAAAAATATTTCCTCGCTATTCATCATCGTGGTTTTCACATAAAAAATTAATTTCTTTTAAAAATTCATTCGGAATTAGGTTAGAGTAATCAGGGAGACGGTGAGAACTTTCTCTCTCCTAACCGAGTGATTGTAAAACGAATCTTCCTGAGATTTATGCATTTTTTACTAAATTCTGGAATATATTTTGTGGCTTATCTCTCGTTAGCACCTTTTGTTTTCGTTATGGGAGAGATCCCCAGAATTGATAGGGCGTTATTTCTTCTTGCCTGTTGATTCACTGTTTGTGGATATAATTAATGTCACAGCAGGGAAGCAAATTCAGATTCGAGGCCATGAACGTATATTCCAGTTGGAATCATTGATTAAATATTGATAATTTTCGTATTCTGTTTGGGTGGTTGGAAGCGATCTGTGATATTTGGTGCCGACTGGTTCGCTTCTCAGAGCGAAGATAAATTTATCATTATACAGAAAGGAGACATGAAAAAAAACTATATATGTATGTATATTTTTAATGATTCAGCGTTTCATCCCAGCCGTTAAAGTCATCCTTCACTTCGGGATGACGCATTTCAAACTCGAGAATCAATAGGAATTTGCACGAAGCTACGAAAAAAGTGGTAATTTGCGTGAAAATACCTAGGTTCGAACCTTTCTTAATTAACCTGCAGCCTGACTTTATCCATACTTATCTTACATTTACGGGATGGAAAGGTGTATTAAGACTCGTTTTATGTTCTCTATATTCAGAAAGGTATGTGATATAGGATGAAGTACAGCAGAAGTAGAACCTTAGATGTAAGATGTACCGTTTTACCTTTTCTACCGCGATTTTAACCAACCACTTAAGTTTGTGTCATGTAAGTCAATACTGTAAATGAATCATTTAGCCATCTTCATAGATAATGTGGAACAACAACACAGATGACGGTGGCAATGAGTTCAACTTTTTCAACAATGGTATCGGTTATTCTACTATAGATCATTATTGAAGAGTCTGAGGGGATATTTCTGTCTTCCTACAAGTACCAATTATTCCAGTTTAAATAATGTATTGCGCAATATTTTTACCATTGTTTGGTGGAAAATGAAATATAACCTCCGATGTTCCATATATAGTTAGTGGTTTTTAAACCTCGGGGTTTTTCACGATCGTAACCACTGTGTTAGACGAGGTGTACCTGTACTAGGTTAAGTGCTGGGATTAAATACACATGCGTACACTATAATTAACACAGGATCGGGAAGTAATTATGTTATACGAAATCCGTGAAAGACGTTCATCTTTAAGGATGGAATGTGTCGAGTAACCAGGAGACTGTTTGATGCGGTGGGTGACCACCCATGTCCTCTGCCCTGCAGTTAACCTCGTGTTCATGTTTTCTTGCGGGCGTCAGCCGTCCAGGGGTTGGAGAGGAGTGTTCCCCTGGCACGCCCTGCACCCGCCAAGCATTAATGCCTCGCAGGGCAGTCGTATCTGCGGGCGCCACCTGGAACGGAACAATGGCTGGGCCACTTGGGGAGGGAAACAATTGCCACCTAGGATGTCAACAACTGCAGCTCCGTGATAAATGAGACGTGACCCCACATTCGGACCATGGAGCTTACATCCGTTGCTTTGCTGACAGCACCCTTTCTTGATGAGGTGTTTTCTCTCCTAACTTGCGCTCTGGGTTTTGATGAATTGTATTTTTTGTGGAGTTTCGGGCAAAGTTCGAAGGAGGGGTCGTGTGGAGCGGAGAAAGCATAAAGATATTACAATGGCGTGCGACGACGTTAATTCGATCGTTCCTCTTCACGCAAAAAAATACACTTTGATAAATGTTCCTCTTCCTTTAACATAAATTGTCTGCGCGTTAACGTAACCAAAATTTTTTGAAAACACTTCCCACCAGTAACTGAATTGTTATAGTTTATAAGAACTGCTTATCCTTTAAAGTTCAGACCCAAAATCCGTACTTTTTTCGGATATCTAAGTGAACTGATTAGTATTGTGAAACGAAATAAGTGATCGCCAAATGTCTTCTTGGTGCTTTTCTTTCGATGCGTGAAAAATTGAAAAATGTTTTCTCAACTATCGACCTTGCTTGTTATTTAGATAAAAACCTAAAATTGTGAGACAATCAGTTAAAGGCATTATGATACCCTCCATATTACTGTCATGTAATCTAAGAAAGTTGCTCAGAACTAAGAAAATATTCGTTAAAATGGTGAATTCCATACCTCCAAGTAATACTCGAATTTTCAAAAGGAAATTCATATTCACGTTCTGTTTTATTTGTGAGTAATCCATTTCTCACGCCATGTTCGGTAATGGCATTTAAACGTTTCTTGTAATATAGTGCCTTCAGAGTTATCAACTGTACCTTAAGTTAAAATCATTTTAGTTCAAAGGAAAGCGTCAACTACAACGCCAATTAAAATTAAATGCACTTTCCCACAATCAGTATAAGAACCATATGTATATAAGGTATTTAATCTTTGATGAATACTCTTAAATAGTTTTAATCTTCTTTTAAATTTTTATTTCATAGTCAGATAACGACTGAAGAAGATGGAGTGGAAGTTTTTACTTTAGTTTATAACAGTTCATAGAGTAAAAAGATGGAGAAACATACTGCCACCCTCCAGACATCGTAGATTGTATGTTGACTACGCGAATCCTTGTAGGGTGCACCAGAGCTTGTAGATAATCAAGCTTTTTCTAATATTGGTACATTTGTGTTAGTTGGTATTATATATTTAGTATAAATTTTTTTTGGAATATTTTACGAGCAACGCTTTTTTTATAATTATACATCTTCAGCAGTAACAAACCTAAACATGTTTAATTGACTTTATGTAAGGTATCATCAAGTAGCTAAGAAGATATTGTTAAAATTAAAAAAAATATTTAACACAAAGCCGCCAATTGGGTAATTAAAGGATTTGGTGAATGATGTTATAATTAAAAAAAGGAAGAGCGATGTGGAGATTTTCTCTCTCATATCTCCATATCTTCCAATGTTTCGTTTTGTTTTAGTAATGCGAAATACCAAGGTGAGATTTCTTTTAGTGGATCAAGTGATCGATTATTTCAGAGCCAAAAATATCGTAAAAATGTAATGAGATAATGCAGTTGAAGGAAGTGGCTGTAAAAAAGTCACCGTTCATCTCTCGAATCAGTTTTTTTTAAATCACTCATTGGGCTCGTGATTTTGAGTTCCGATAACTGGTTATCCTTCCGATTTTAGTTCATTAATAACTTATCTCTGAACTTAAAAAGAGCTCCAATGGTATTTCATTGACCAAAAAACATCAAAAGTTAATCAATCCAGAAATTGGTCAAATTGTTATATGATTTAATTGAATTGGGGATCATGGTTACCACAGATTTACTTTCTCGTATGACAGAAGGGGTAACGAAATGAAACTCGTTCAAATGGAACACAAAACACGTCAGTGGTACGGTATATTGTAGTTGTATAGGCCAATTTGTTCAAGTTAAATATAAAACAAATCTTTATTTATTGGCATCTGTTTCGGAAATGCAATTTAAGGATTTTGGATTATTTTTCTGCTTTGAACTCTGCAAATTATTTTCAAACACTTTTAGCGGTCATTATGTACTGAAATACACTGTAATAACTGTTATTTGGAAATGGTAAAATGGCGTACATTAATTATGTAGGAGAGATTTGAATTGAGATAGTTATACCTAGGTACCGCCTACTATTAAATGTTAACATCCTTTTTTATTTTTTTATATTCTGTATAAATCTCCATATATCCTAGAATGCTTCAGAACATTAATGTTTTACTCTGATTGAATCTTTGCCGCTTGCATGCATTAGTTTTCTACATTTAATAATTAAGGGATAATTGAACATGAGTATTGAAAAGTCCAAGTCAGGTCAACAGGTTCATTCATGCAAACAAAGATGATGTCAATTTCCCAATGTTAATCTTTTTGGATGAAATTTTAATTCCTTTGATATTCCCTTATGAATTAGTTGGTGTACCGAAATTTACGAAATTAAACCTTTCAAAATTATTTAACGTTCAAAATTAATTTGCAATGGGCTTCAAAAATGGACTGCATTATAGGTAAATGAAACTGGTCTCTTTGAACATCAAGGGAATACTCGAACATAGTGTCAGCAGTGCCCAAAATGTAATGGATTAATTTTGTATTCTATTTTTTATGCATGTGATAAACCTTTACTCTGCATATATAACTGATTACCCTTATATTAAAATATCACAGTTTAAAACTAAAATCTTTTTGAGATAAATAGATTATAAGTAAAGTCGTAAGTATTCCCGAGGTGAGTACATTAAAACCAGCAAACCCCTGGTAAAGAATTTTTATTTTTTATTGGAATCGTTTAGAGGAGAAGTGTTAATATAAAGAAGGGGCATTGGTATCAGAATTGCACTTTTATTGTTGGAAAACAAATGACGTTGGGGAATTAGGTTTTTTACTTAATTTTATGATATCGCAGTAATATATTCGGAATATCATAGTATGTCATACGTTGGTGTGTCTAACTTCATCGACGTGAATAATTTAACTGAAGTATAAGTATTTTGTTTTTATAATCCACTGTAAAATGGCAATTTCAGCTGTATGTGGATAATTTTCTTTAAATAATACCTGTATTATCCGGGGTGATAGTCGACAGTATAGTCCAATCGTTATAGATTGTCGTGCACGCGGTGGTGGGGTTCACACAGCGGTATTTCAGAAGCTGTTGGCCCTTTCTCGATTCCCATACGTTTATTCTCTTCATCGCTCAGTTATCCCTCGGCATCGCCGGCCAAAATTTCCTTGCGTCGCCTCGCCACGCTTTTCCCGACCGATAACGGTGCGGAGGACGTTCGGGCTACCTTATGAGTGCGGTCACCTAGCAGAGACGCGGGACGGGTGGGAGGGGTCTCCGAGCGACATGCGGAAGGGGCGGCGCCAGGGAGGCTGCGGGGTTAGTTAGAGTGTGCCAGGATGGGTGGGGGGACTGGAAAGGTGGGGGGGAAGTGAAAGGCAGGCAGGTGGCGACGTCTACGTCGGGAGCAATGTCCAGTGGGTGGTCGGGCGTAGACGGCGCTGCGGCACGGTGTCCGCCCCTGGAGATATCCGGCGCTTTGTTTATGAATGCGATATTCGTGTTTGCACCTTAAGTTCTTGTTGACCCTCCATCTGCAAACATACTGTCTCATCGACTCTGTCCAGGTTTTATAATAAAACGGATCCCGTTATTTTTCCGGTGGAGTGTGTGACCGTTTACGCCAGTCATAAATGTTTGGGTGCCACTTGTTTTCTTTCCCGAGCGTTCGACCACTGCACTAGATAAGTGTTGCCCGGTGGGAAAGGAAGTTATGGCGGCGGAGGAATGAGGACTTTGAGGGAAGCAAGGAGTAAGATAATATTTAGTCCATTTTTAAACCTGCGTTCTTTTTATTGGTCAGCTAACAACAATTTCAATACTTTGAGGCTGTTCTGTTACTTGATTTAGGCCCGCTCCAAATCTCATGAATTAATAAGGGTGAACTTTGTCGGTAATTCATTATTTACACCACCGAAATATAAGCCTTGCGGCTAATTTTTTTAGAATACCGGGATACTGTTATCATGCATATATCAGGGTTACTATAGGATTGCAGAGTGGTCATTAGTATAAAAATAGAATGGTGACGTGAGTGAATAGCGAACATAGAATGAATCATAGAGTGCTGACGCAGATTCGTTAACATATGGAATAAAGTATCTAATACAAATCCGCGTCCAAATTCTCCAGTCTCGAAACTCACCCTTCGTAAGAAATATTCTTATTTCAAGCCTCCGTCAATTGTTCCTTGAGGTGTTTCCTAATGCATTGTACATAATTTGGTCCGAATATTGAGGAGGCTCTAAGCACCGCCGTTATGGAAGCAACGAGACACACTTATCCATTGTCACATTGATTTAATTTTGCCAAAAATTGTTAAATTTCGAGTTGGCCGGAAACAATAAAAGAATCTTTGTGGATAGCGTTATAGATTCAAGAGTTGTTCCATCACCGAGTACAAGATAGATTTAAAGCCTAGAAATAAGCAAAACGCCACCACTAAATGTAAAAATGTTATACCTTTTTATAATTATAAACTTTTATTCTTTAGGCATGATCTATAGTGCATGGGAATAACCGTTCTCTTAATATATTGCTGAAGTCAACTAGAGATCGTTTAGCAGAACAAATTTATATTGTCTATGGCTTTATCGTTATTCCAAATCCTGCATTTTTTAAACCCAGAAGCTAGTATTACGATAAATACCAAAAAAGTTCCAAAAGGTGTATGGAAAACACATCAGCTCTAGGGTTTCAGTTCCTTTTCTTCTGCCTACTGCTGCTTCCTAGGAAAATCTGGTATATACATAAAATCACTCAGCTTAGGGGTACCTGGAGATGCCCGATGGCTTTACTGGGACTTCCCATTCCTTATAAACTCTTCTAACTATTGAGCTACCTTTCGCTCATTAGAAAATTTATAAAAACATAATTTCATTCCGTTTTATCAATGAAATAAAGAGTTAAATTAACAATAGAGGATAGGCACGCAATGAAGCTTAATGGGTACCGTATTTTACCTTGTGGTAAATCCTTTAAGTCCGCATAATTGCTGAGGGCCTGTATTTTCAACTCAGCAGCGATTAAATGTAAAGAAATTTCCTAAAGTTTATTCGGTCCATCTACTCATATTTTATAAATTCTAAGTCAATATTTTCTTTAATTTGGCCTTTGACAAAGCAAATGTGGAAATTTGGCCTCTATAGAAACAAAGCAAATGTGGACAGTCTCGAAGTTGTAAATGAGCATTGAAACTAATAACGGAATATTGATTATTCTCCTACTGTATGTTGTTATAAGCTTTTGACATTGTGATACTATATTGCGATTTCTTACTATAAGCCGAAGACTAATAATAGAACTCAAAATAGTCTGGTATCACGTTATACGGTCAAATATTGTTTCTTCTCTCTGTGCCTATTACAAATAAGTTGGATCTAAACTTGGACTTGTACTGATATATTTAGACACTGGTCACACAATGGATTAGAAACTTAAATTATCAGGGAACTATAACTTAGTAGTAGTTTTTATTACTATTTGATGTATCTAGCTCTCATTTTTAACCTTGCTGTTTTACCCCGTTCATAAATATCTTCCGGCGTATACGGGTTAAGTCTGTTGAACAATTAATTAATTAAATCGCAAAAGAAAATAATGAAATTTCCCTTCGTTTCACTTAAATCCACTGTTTTTATACCCGAGTAATGATAATATTTTAAATTCTGTAACCATAAATAAATACTGATATGCCTACGCTGTGAGTGAAAAATATTTGGGACCGTACTGTTTTGCATTAAATTCATAGTAAATGGTACGAAGAAGTAATCGGCATAGATGTACAAGCTTGATGCAGAATTATGGTAGTAAAAGGTGACATTTCTCCATTAAATCGGCCATAAAAATTTTTAGGCCCTCGCTATCGGGAGAAAGCTTCCTCTTACACGGAACATTTGACTATATTTTTTATTACAGATGTTTTGTCACCGGAACATTTTTTTTCCTCGCGAGGGCTTATACTTGCCTCTGCAAATCGTATCAAGGGGCCCAAAAATCATCCGACTGTATTATATCGCTTTTGTCGTCATACACGTGAACTTACGAACCAGTTGAGGAACGAAATGTAAGGGTTACTCAGGCTGCTTGAGCAGATTTTTCGCTTAACCCAACGAACAGAGACTACATAGACACACATATATATTTATATATGTATGTGTGTGTATATATTTATATATACACATGTATGGATAGGATATATTTTGTTGGATTCAATCTAATGGAAAGCGTTAGTTGGGGAAAGCCACCCACCCGATTCCGAGAGCTCAAAACCTGGAGTTTGTGTGACGGTGGTCCGCACTGTCTCGTTTCTTATCCGAATTTATTGCCGACCATTGTTTATAGAATTTGTTATTGCAAGTAGCGTTCAGGTAAATTGCTGGAGTAGACTCCATGCGCGACCTTCGCTCTCGGTCGCTTATTTTCATTCGATTGACGCCAGCGTTTTTTCGCGTTCCTTTTCCGTTCGGCATAATAAAATGGCTCTTTGTGAGAACTGAACCTAACGCTCCAGGGAATTTATTGTCAAATGACCCTCCCATAAAGAATACAGAATTTTTCCGTAAAAAAATTGTAGGACACTTTAAGTCCTTGGGAAGAAAACACCATCATCTTTGCTATGCCGATATTTCATTCCTCCTGGGCGGTAAAAATATGGTTTTTCTGCTCCGATGGTGGCAAGCTCTCTCACAGGATGTATACTTATGCAGATTTATTTTGGTGACGACGAGTAACCAAAACTCTCTTTGATCTTCGGGATGATTTCACTTTAAGATTCACGGTAAAGCCACGAACAACGCTTTAAGAGCTTGTGGAATGTTCCTCCAATGTTTGAGACCCATTGCGATTTTTTCATTTAACAGTTAGAAATTTCTTCCCATTTCTACGATTACCGACTATTCTGGTTCTTTGTGGAATACCTATGCTTTTATGTTTTATCAGATTTTAAGTTAAATCAGATTTTAAGGGGTCTTTTTTTCATGCCTCTTGGCTTCTAGGTTTTCACCTAGCATCTGCCGAATTTCAAAAGGCCTAGTATTTGCCATCTTCATTTCCATAAGTCCCATTATAACGAAGGGATTTGCAGTAAAGAAGGGACCTTGAAAAATTCCGCTCTCGAAATCATAAAAAAAGTCTATTGACGAATTTGACAACCGTGCTAGTTCTCCTAATTCTTATTAATCGATGACTTATCATAAATCATTTTTTACTTCACGCAGCGATTTTTTAGTATTTTTTCGAGGAATATAGATAATTTATAAGTGCTAAATGAACTTAATTTTTCTTGAAAATATTCCAAAAAGTGAGTAATGGATATATAATAAAAAGGTGCAATCATGGTAATTGCCGTGTACATTAGTATATGTATGGAAAATGAATAATGTGCATAACCATAAAGATTTTTTTTTCTATGTGTATTAATCGAAACTAGACTTCATAATCTAAGAATGAGGAAAAAATAAGCCAAATATGGAGAGACAAATGATCTTAGAGTATAAATAAAATATCTATCTGTAATATATTTGGGCTTTAGCGTTTCCCACTATCATATTTTGATGAATTGTGCCTTTAAATGGCTGAAGATCAAATCCGTATAATAACCAACTCTCTTATATAGCCGATAGGTTATACTGTAATAAAAATGATATTTTCTATAATGTACCTAAAATGTATCAACGGTTTTAAGAAGGTATTTTCGTGCCTATTCTATGTATTTAACCTCATTACTACGGTGCTTAGTAACTACGTTATTACGTACGTAAATATTTTATTGTTCTACTTTATATATTATGGTTTAGTACTGAATGATGACTAAAAGATGACACTTCAAAAATTAAGGTTGCGCGAAGATGAGAAACGGTGACCAACCCCTCGAAAACTTTTCACTATATCTCATTTATTTTGACAAATTCGACTTATTCCTAAGGGTTAATGTAAGAGTACCAATGCAATGCAATGCAATTTATGGATATAATTTATTTATCTGATTAATTGATAACATTACACTTTTTGAATTCCCTTGCCCTTAAGGTGTTTTATTGTTTTAATTTTTTCGAGCATTAAAAGAAGTCAAGTCAATAAAATCACTTTCTATTTCTTTCGTTAAAATATCTCAATTAAAGATGGATACACCCTAGTGTTGAAATATAAACTCCATTCAAATTATGAGCACCTATATTATTTGATCACATGTTAAATATCAAAATATTATGGATTCTTTTCTCGAATTAATGCTGCTAGATAAAGAACGTAGTTTAATTTGGTTGTTGTCACGTTGCAGTAGCGTACAAAGATATTGCAGATAGGTATTTTTATGTTTTTTCTCCTGACATGATAAAATATGTGAATGTTTATTTATTTAATTATACAAAAACATCGAAAAACGCCTTTACATTGGATATATAACAGTTAAAAATAAATCATATGGTATTAATAATTTAATTATTAATTATAAGTTATTAATAATATCGTACGGTGAGTCTCTTTTGGGACCATATTTCTGTAATTCAAAACGAGTTTTATATCTTCGGCGTTATTCTCAGTTATACGTAATAAAAGTCTTGCCAGTAGGACACTTTACAAGCAGCGTGTAGCAGGCACGGCTATATTTATAACTCATGATAGACATGCCTTTAACTTTATTTTTATTTTAAAATTCAAAGAATTTTATGTGCAATAAAATACATTATTTTTTCTCTCTAGAAATATGTGTAAAAATAAAATTAATTAAACAAAAAAATTTATATATATACGTATTCTAGAATCATATAAACGAGACGATAGCTGGAAGAGCAGGCATATGGGTATTGACTGTTTCAGGGTAGTATTGGTTTTGTTCCATTCCGTGCTACAGATGGTATCGAATATAGGGAAAAAGTCTGAGTATATCACGCTGGGAAACTTCCACGGGATTCGCATGCAACATTAATGTCACCTACCAGAATAACCAGTTGTTGAAAGGTTGTTACATATTTCAAGCATGGTGATGGAATCCTTTCAACACGCCAGTGAATAGTGTTCCCGAAGAAGTCGATGTAATGGCTCAATTTGAACCTCTAAGGGAGAATGTGAACTGCTTGTTTCTTTCTTGTTGTTAATATTAAATACAATTCAATATTTCACAGATTGTTTCACCGATTAATTCTTTCCAAAAATTTCTCCCGATGCAGTATGGTCCGTGATGCAAGTGTTTTTATAGTTTATGGGAACTTCTACTGAGAAAAATGTCGAGTTGGAGTTGAGTCCGGTCGCTCTCAAGGCGATGTGTCCGCCTATTTTTTTAATGCGATCCTTAAGCCCTGTTTATTCGAAGAAAATACTTGCGCGCGAGTTGGTTCCCGAACAAATGCAAGTTAAAAAAATCGTCATTTAAACAAGGAAACTTGCGCGAAAGCTTGTACACTTGCACGGAAAATAGCCCATTCTAAATTCGTGCATGCGCCTTCACAATTTTCAAGTTTCAATTTTGAGTGGCGCATAGTGTAAACAGGCCTTTACATATTGTCTTCACGGTTTTATAACTGTGAAATCATACTCAATGCATTTAAGAATATTTTAATTTCGTTTTTTCTTTCTGGGTCATTTTTTCATCTTGTCGACTATTTGATTTCTTTGTCATTGAAGCCATAGATTAATCCACGTTGAGAGGAAAGCGAAAACTTGCAAGATATTGCTTTAAAATAATAAATACGAGTCCACTCTTCACAGTTCTCAAATCATGTTATTATAATTCAATATTAATGCGGTAGTTATCGATTTAACAGGTATTTGTTCATGACAAAACCCCTTAGTTTCTCAATTGTCTCTCATATTGTTGTATATAACTTATTAAGCAATTAAAACTGTTCCCTACTGTTCTAATTCCAATGAGAAACATTTTTTATTTCAACATTTTAAAACTCGGATGCCCTTAGTAGAGTTAACCAGAAATCATCAGCAAGAAATGTATACTCTCATTCACAAGATTTTCTGCCTTGCTTCTTACTCCTTGGTGTATCTGCTCTGATATTCTTTACATGGTCATAAGGTTTCCTTTTAGATATATTAAAGAATAAATGGTTTCAGGCGTGACTCTATGATTTGAATTTGAATTGAGTTGCTCTTGAATCCAAGAAACAAAACACTTTGTGATTCCACATAAATAATTTTAATAATTTCCCAGATTCCCATTTTTCTGCATGTACTCCTGATGATGACTCGTAGCGTCATCATCAGGTGTACATGCAGAAAAGTTTTGTGCTAAACTGACAAAATCTCTTGAGGAGACTAACAAAATGATTAGTGAGGTTTACGGGGACTCTGTTCTTCCCTACTCACAAGTTTTGAGGTGGTTAAAGGCCTTTAAGGAGGGCCTGGAAGAGGTTTACGACGCCAAATCTCTGAGTGGCATACCTACTGACCAGTCCCCCAAGCCCAAAAAGGCAGGAATGAGCAAATCAAAAGTCAAAACAATGTTCATTGTATTTTTCGACAGCAAAGGAGTAGTCCATAAGGAGTTTGTTCCTCAAGTACAGACAGTTAACACTGCCTACCACGTGGATGTGCTGAAAAGACTCCGGAAAAGGGTCATCAGGACGAGAAAAGACATCTCCTCTACCTGGCAACTCCATCACGACA
>WURS02451178.1:0-14192 GCA_011762765.2 Rhinocypha anisoptera
CCTTGGCTTGTGTCTATAAATTGGCCGTGTCCGACGAGATTTTGGTAGAGATTTAGTACAGAGAAAGAAGGAGAAAGCGGCAAGAAAGCCCAACATTTGCTATGAGATTTTCTCTATTGTTGTTTCTCCTCTCTCGTGTGTGTGAGAAATCGAAACGACGAAACGCATGCGCTTTCCTCTTTCTACTCTCAGTCACCCACAGACCGTAGTCATCCACACTTTACGAACACTTTACACTGCAACAGAGGGGTTATAATAATAATAATAATAATAAAATTAAAAGAAGGCATTGACAGTAAGATCACGTAGATTGTGAATGAAACACACATTCACACACCACTGTATACAGTGTACACAATTATGCCAACTCATTTAACACGCACGCACACACCCAACCGACCAGATCTGCCCGGGAGGCAGTGCGTGCGTCCTTCGCGCCCGGCACTCTGTAGGAGGATGTGCTAATCGAGGGATTGGATTGGGGGGGGGGTCGCGAAATGGGATGAGGTGGAGGTCGATTAAAATTACCGATCCGGCTACCAGAGATGGGAGAAGAGGGGAGGCGGGACGCCGTATTGGTCGTCGGAGAGGTGTATCGTCCCGAAGGAAGAGGTATTACTGGAAGCTCCGTCGGTCATATCGCTTTCGGACTCGGCGGAGTCGTGTGTTGCGGCCGCCTCCGATCTATCCTCGCAAAGTTCAGCTATTCAGACGTGTTAATACCAAAATGATACGGGACAACTTTTACTTTCATATTCCTGGAGGTGTCGACGTGTGGCAAAATGAATTTCGTAGATTGCAGTGGGAATCTTCGTTTCCCGGACCTTCAAATGCACTTAAGGGTTTTATAGAGAATTATAGTAGGTTTATGGTTAAAAAGATTAGAATAGTGTTACGTAGTATAGGGTCTAGTGTTAATTTGTACCAATTTGAGGGTGATAACAATGATGCTGCTTGTTAAAAGTACGTTACGGCTCTTGCGACAAATTCTATACCTCCTCAGACGGCTGATAAAGGCGTTAATATATTTACGACAGAGGAATTGGGTACTAAGGCTGCTTATTCGAAATATATATCTAGGGATTATACGTGTGATGATTATGTTAATAGTAAAGTTCCTGCTACATTTGCTTCTCCCGACTATGATACAGTAGACAATTCTCGTTATATTAGAAAATTTATAACTCGTTTAACTATATTACCCGGTTGTCGAAGATACATATCCACCGATAATTTGAAAAGTGATGAAAGTTCACACTACAAAAACATCATGAAATGGACGCATTATAAAGCGGCGAGGAATTTTCGGAAAGGATGTGAATCCGAGAGATTAGTTAAATGCGAACGAACAATAAGATAATTATATTGGTATATAAGGTTTGGGATGAAAATTAACAGTAGGAAAACTAAGTAATGAGATTCTCGAGAAATAAGGAGGCTTGGTTAAATATCACACTAGAAGGGCAAAAATTGGAACAGGTGGAAAAGTTTATATATTTGGGAAGCATCATATAGAGAAAAATGGGCATAGTGACCAGGTTATTAGACGAATAATTACATTAGGAAATGAGGGATTTGCGATAAGCAAGGAGTTGATAAGAGGAACCAAATAATAAGATAAGTATATGCGGACGGTTTGGGATGAAAATTAACTGTAGGTAAACTAAGTAATGAGATTTTCGAGAAATAAGGAGGCTTGGCTAAATATCACACTAGAAGGTCAAAAATTGGAACAGGTGGAAACGTTTACATACTTGGGAAGCATAATATAGAGAAAAATGGACGTAGTGGCCAGGTTATTAGACGAAGAATTACATTAGGAAAAGAGGACTTTGCGAAAAGCAATGAGTTGATGAGGGGAACCCTAAGCAAGGAAAAGATTAGTGAAAACCCTCATATAGAGCGTAGAATTATATTTACCCGAAACCTGGTCCGTAATGAAGGAAGATGAGCATAGATTGGAGGCTTTTTAGATGTGGGTTTTGAGAAGGATGGAGAAGGTGAAATGGACAGAGAAAAACTAATGAAGAGGTGATAAACTGGTATATAAGGGGAGGAGAGGTGATTGCTGCGTGAAATCCAGGACTGCGTGAAGTCAGGAAAGGTGGATGGAAGGGATACTCAGGGGCAATGGGTTCTTTAAAGTTGTGGTAGAGGATAGAATATTGGGTAAGCGAGTCATGGGTAGAAAGAGGATAGTGATTTTGGAGAGAATGATAAGCCGTGGTTTGCAGATTTGAAGAGGGGTTTAGTTAATATGTAGAGAGACAAATCTAACCTGAGGCTCATCAAAAACCTACCTCAGCCGATGGATTAACCTTCATTCATATGCGAACGGAGCCGGAGAGAACAAGTGAATGAAGTACTGCGAGAACTATGAGAAAGAGGAAAGGGAATTGTGTGGCACACGTTCTAAGAAAAGACAGCTGGGGGGGTGAAAAGATTATTAGAGGAGAAAGACATGGAGAGGAAGGCGAAGGCGGGCGTCGTTTGATGACGGGAACAAAAATGGGAAAGAAATGCGAACGCCTAAGTGGGGCGACAAAGCACAGGTCAATATGGCGGGAGGAGTACAAATGAAGCACTCTCCCAAGGAGAGGTCGGCCAAGGAAGAAGAATATCCAAACGAGACGAATATTCAAAAGAGAGAGGTGAGCGTATCTCATGTTTCTGATGAATAGCATGAATATGATACTGTTTCAGGCAGAACTTTGTGGAACTCCTTCATGATTACTCTTAGCAGTAAAAACTTTGCTATTCCACATAAACAAAAAAAGTGTTTTGTTGATGTAGAATTGCAAATATTTTATTTCTAAGTGGAATAGCATTAAGTTGATCCCAATGAAATCCACTGAAATCGTGATCGTATCGTATAAATGGATGGAATTGGCTGGGATGTTGGAAAGTGACACTTGGAGACCTTGTTGCATTCGTATTTTTCATTAGCAAAAATGTCATGAGCCGACTTACTTTCTCTTTACGATCATATATAATAATAACATTTATTATTATTAAGCTAGCGTAAATAAACCGCTTTAGATGTCGTAATGAACAAAAAGACGCAGAAGAGTAAAAAAAACGGCACTTTAAATGTGCAATTCGAAATATTCTTCAATGGAATACGTTACTGACAAATATTAAGTTCCATAAATAACTATCGGGGTGACTAAAGACGATTCCAAAAGGTGATCCGCTCACACCGGTGCTGATCTTTCGACTTTTCAGATTCCATTCTCTCTCTCTCTCTCAACATGCTCTTCTCATCTCTCCAGTCGCTTCGCCTCTCTCTTACGTCCAAGCCGCTTGTCACTTCCTCACTCTAACGAGAAAGAAGGCTAGTCACTTGCCACTTTCTTAGCCTAATTCCTTTCGCCCGCATGGTTCCATCCTTTTAGTTTCTTGAACTCGCTTCTTCGGCTCTAATGAGGCCTCAGAAAATTGGCTCTAATGTGAATAGTTCACACGTGCATCAGCAGTTGGGCACATGGTACATACGTACGCAACCAGCAGATTTACTGAGTCTCCCTACCTGTCGTAGTGCCCTACTATCACACAAACTGAGGAAACTAAAGATGATATGGCCCATTTGATAGATCATCCGTCACAAAGCAAACTTTTTCTATATGTATAAAAAAGGGGCGCATGAAATAATATTTTTGCTCCCTGGTCAACATTATTGATGAGTTTAAAGAAAGGAGGGCCTCCAGCTTTGGCTACGTGAAAAAACAGTAAAAAAGGATCAAGGCTGGCCATTGGAAGTCAATGAATACTGGCCATCGATTCTCTTTACGATATAATAATATATTGATGATATTTAGCCCGCCAAGTAAAACACTTTACACTCCTGGAGTGAAAACACGTGCTACGAAACTAAGTTTGAGAACACAAAGTAACAGTTTTTTAATTATGGGAAGGAGCCTGACCAATGGGATTCCATTAGAGAGTATGGAAAACGAAAGGTCAAACTATTGTTGTGTACATGAAAAAGGAGATAGTTATCATAATAAATTTTATTGTTACTTTTTAAATCGCCATTGAATAATACGCCATAAGCCAGCGCGCTATCTATCTTGAAGGCATAATATATAAGTCGGTATCAATACTTGCAGTCGGAACATTCGGAGTCAAGAATCGGAGCGGCAGTTTTAATTAAGCCTCTGGAATGTTTGAACTCTCTAAAATAAGTGACCCTTTTTCTGCCGAGAGTGTTGAACTTATGATTTAAGGCATTTGAGATTAATTGCGTGCCATGTCACTAGCACACGCTCACCGACGGTGTCGTTCCTTGGAGCGCGTCGGAGTTTAAAAGTCTCTACGGATTAATGGCGGGTTCGCGGCATCGTTTCATTATGAAATCAGATACTTTTTTCTTCATTTGGCTAAGATTAATATTGACTACTAACTCACTATACTATTAATATCGCAATTATATTTCTCAAGGAAGCGTACATAAAAAAATAAAAGGTTCATATCTTTATTTTCTATTCTTAATTTAAACGTACTCTTTTTTTAGAAGTCTCAGTCACTTATTAGTTAGAAGGAATAGTAGGTAGAGAAAAGTTGCTTTACTTAGTACTTAGTAAGAAAACGCGTAGAATAAGCATTCTGGCTTGGTTACATACGATATACCTTTATGGACTTATTTTAATCATTTTCCCCAACGAATGAATGAATAAGACTTATTTATCACGATTCAAAAGTTGAAGTTGATTACAAAAGGGTGTTACTCTCATAAAACTTATAATGTTTGTTCATATTGCTTAATATATTTTTTGTAAATTAAATATATATATTGAGAAATATCATCGGATTTAGAATATTAATAATAGTATTCTTTAGCCTATGGAAATACCACGTAGCAAAATCTATTGCAAATATTCATTTCTCATGTTCATAATTAATTTAAAAAAGAATTAGTACAATATACGTGAAAATATTGTAGCACGACAGTAAAGAAAGAGTAATGGCCTTCGTTATCATTATTTTGTGACGCACGGATTTATTTATAAAATCAGTTTCAGGGAGCAATAGCCAAAACTAGGTACTTATTACGAAAATAAAAATGGGAAAAACCCTTCTTTAGTAAATGAAAAAAATCTAATATAGTCAATTTATTTGAAGTTATAATTTAAATGACCAGGTCTTTAAATGATATTCGTAGCTTCGAATGTGCCGCGTACATTAAGAGAGCGGGATAATTCCTTGCCAAGAATTTAAACAGCTTTTCGACGCTATGAATTCTGCAAGTGAATAATAAAAAATGGGTAAATTTCCACCATATGATACAGTTATACACGCATCTGCTCTGTTTTTGATGTTTTATATTTCTGTCGTTGACAATAAAATACTTCTTATTTCCTAAAACTGCCAGTTGAAATCTATCACGTGTGAGTAACCAATGCAATGACCAAACATTTATTTACGACATACATGAAAATATTTGCCTGGCATTACTACTACGCTAATCAAATCAGTATCGCAAAGCTAAAAACCCAAACAACTTTAATTTCGACCCGTAATAGTTTTGCTATGCCATCCTCCAAACTAAGTGTATATGTTTGCATTTGAATCAAAACACCCATTGTGCCGTCAACCGGGAAAATTATATTTACGCCATCTCTCGTTCGATGCGTCCAATTTCCATATACTACGTTTCGTTTTTTTTACTGTATTTCGGTCGTCTCTCACCGATTAACTCTTCGTGGTCGCGACGGAACCGAATTTTTTTTAAGGACGGCTTCTTTGAATCAGTAGGACCCCAGAAAATAACTGAATGACATTCACTTTCAAGTGAATTTCACGGCCGTCATCCAGTGAGTTCAATTAGGTTTTCCGCGTCCCTGGAAAACATGAATCCAAGACGAAAATACCACCCACCCCGCGGTGCGAAAACGCCGAAAAAAACACACGATTCGTTCTTTTTTTTCAAAGGGTCGACATCTTCCTTCCAAACACGCCTGGAAGATTATCGTCGCGCGGGCCCTCCCGGTGAACTCACGAAAACTGCGGTAAATCGAAAAAGTGTGTTCCGTTCGAAGTATCTACCTATAACCGTGGTCGCGATGGAGTTCTGACCGAATTGACAGCTGGTGAGTTCGAGAAAGGAACCGAGTCTGAAGAAAGGAGAGCGTTGGAAGAATGGATGATTGAGTGGAAGAGGCTTAGCGAGGAAGTTGTGGGATTCGACTAAAACTCACCCCTCGCCTTTAGTCGGCACGCGATGAATGGGATTTGAAAGGGGAAATTTTCGAAGGCCCACGGGATAAAAGGCTCACGGGGCGTACGAAGGTCGACTTCTAGATGGAAAACGTTCCATGGAGGTGGAATGAAGAGCCTTGAGGTTAATTTTTTCCCGTGAATTTTGATTTGAACGAATGAATGGCTTCAGGCGGAATTATCCTCGCGTAACGCACGCCCAGACCGAGCGATAACAGCCACCAATATACTGCCGAAACCCACTCTAGTGGATCCTGAATTATAATTGTTTGTAGTCCACTCCTATTAAAATTAATTTGGACCACGGATGAAATTGAGCACGATAATGTCCACGAACGAATGAACTATTTTTATCTCATTTGGCAATGCGAAACTAATGCTCGACTACTTTCGAAAAAATCGACAGGAGCGCGTCAAAGGATATTCAATGTCTCTACGACCCACTCTCGAAAAATAATCACGTGAAATGGAACCGCAGCCAAATTTGGACAGTTGAAAAAAATAAATATGCAAATTTTGATTCAATCACGTCCACACATCGTCCCGATTATTAAAAAAAATTAGATTCATTTAGCCACTAATGTAATTACAGTTAAAGGAGATGTTGTGTCGAGTTCAGTAAATGTGTAACATGTTGTCACTCTATACAATATTAATAATAGGGAAAGGGAAGGCTGCACAATGGTCTATGAATATAGATTGACACTCGTATGGAAAATTATAAGAGACGGTGGAAAGAAGACCTACCAAGGTGTAAGAGAATCAGTGATTGAAAGGAAGGGATGGAGATATCTAGTGAACCAACCTTCGGATTGAAAAACCAATGG
Source organism: Rhinocypha anisoptera (assembly GCA_011762765.2). Classification (NCBI taxonomy): domain Eukaryota; kingdom Metazoa; phylum Arthropoda; class Insecta; order Odonata; family Chlorocyphidae; genus Rhinocypha; species Rhinocypha anisoptera. The sequence goes on from WURS02451178.1 coordinate 7,044, forward strand.
GACTAATGGGGAATATCAGTAATAAAATGTAAATGCTCCAAGGGAAAATTTTATATTGCATATTTCCTCCGATCGGCGGTGAATTTGGTACCGGAGTCAATACCACTGGGCAATAAATCTAAGCCTCAATATTTGAAAGTAAAAATGGACATCGTTAATATAAGAACTTGCTTTTAAAGGACATGGAACGTTCAGGATAACCTAAGTAATTACAAACAATATCTAAAAATGGAGCAAGAGTCAGCTTCCGTATAAATTATACCTCACAATTCTATTATATAGGGTTTCCCATGGGACTCGATCACAAAAGAATAAAACTGTTTATATAGGACACAGGCATGAGTTAAACATTTTTCCTAGTGAAAATTTAAAAAGTAAATATGGTTTGGAAAGACATCAAATTGGATACAGACATCAAATTAACAACGCACTACTTTTATAACAAGATTTTTCGTGATTTTTATATTAATCATCCTTGTTTTTGCACAATTTAATAATTTAAAGAGCAAACAGTGATAGACGAATCTGAATCCTTTTCATTCAACATTGTCGATGTCAAATTAGCACACACGCCTAAATTACAATAATATTTTGAACGAGAAAGATTTAGGATCTAATAAAAGCATGATCGATAATCTTTTTTAGAATAGAATAGAATAAATTTTACTTTGTTCTGTGGCAACGAGGCCACTTAAGAACAAGAACATATTTTACAAAAAAAGAAAAAAGAACAACAAAAACAGGAAAACACAGTCCAAAGGAAATAGTATTAAAAAATTAATTACATACACACACACATTTATACATATATACTCATACATACATATTCAGTGACAAAGAACTACGTGGTATATGCAATAGATTTTAGCTTATAAACTAGATATAATTTCTAATTTAAAGAATAATACAATAAAAACAACACTGAGCAACATGTCTCTAGGAGATACTTGTAGTATTGCGATTTAAAGCTTCTAATATTTCTTACATATTTCAATGATACAGGTAATCTGTTCCATAATTTTACTACTGAAATAAGAAATGACTTTTGGTATGTTGTTGTCCGATGAAGAGGGAAGTAAAGCGTTGAAGGACTTGGCCTACTTGAACGACTGAATTGTGTGGAGGGTCTCACTGTGAACATATTGTGAATGTAGGAGGGTCTTTTACTCATGAACAGGTTGAAGATGAAAGCTCCTAGAAGGCACTTCCTTCTCTGGGCTTGACTAAGCCAACGAAGTTGAGCAAGATACGGCCCAAGGTGAACATCCAGGCGGAGATATCAAAAGATAAAACGTACGCAGGAGTTCATCGAACGTTGGAGTTTAACACTTAGCTCCTCGGTTAAATCAAAGAAAACGATGCTACAGTAATCAAATGACGGGAAGATAAGGGAAGTGACAAGTTTTTGACGGATAGAGATAGGAAGATTATTTTTACATAATTTTAATTGATATAAAAAGGAGTTGACTTGATTGCAAACGGAGTGGATATGAGTAGACCAAGAGGGATTGTAAGAAAGGAATAGTCCGAGATTCCGGGTATATATATATACACACACACACACATATATGTATATATAGATAAACCAATTAAAGTTATTACTTACTCTAAGGGAAGACTCACTGGGAGAATAATCATTTTAGTGTGCTAAGATGATGTCACTTGTCTGTCATACGTCTTGTCAATATTGTTTTGTACGTAAGGCACAGCGGAGGAAATTCGTGTGTGTGGGATCACGTGACTCAGGCTTCATTTTCGACGTACACATTATTTTCTGATATGCATAAGCAAATTAAGGCGGGAATGCACCATCACATGTGTTTCATTTATGAGTCATGTAGATTTATAATTTTCCTTCGCTCTGTGGCTCTCTAACTCGCCAGTCTAATTCCTTAATGGACCTCTCTCAGGTAATTAATTATTTCTTCCCCCGACTACCTCCTGTTGTGGACCTTCGAAGGATGCGCGAAGGAATAATCTCTCGGGTATATTTCTTTCATCTGCCCTGTCCCTTAATCATCTTAAAAGGGCAATAAAAATAATTACTCCATCTTGTATCCTTGATGTTTTGTGACGATTGAAGTGTTTTTAAAAATGTTTATGGCAAATTTCCTTAATTATGACCATTAGCAGAGATTCAAGTACATTGTGATCAAATCTCAAGATTTTTCTGATTATTATCGTAAAGACTCGGTCCCGGGTTGGATCAGGGATCGTAGAAAGAACAAATGCGATACTCTTTTTATTATTTGCTAGTCTTACAAACAGGCGCCGTCACTCCTCTCACAACCCACGACCACCCACGCCTTGCGAGTACCTCCCTTTTATAACTCCTCCCGCACCTACTTCTCGAACCTTCCACTCTTCGGGTGCTGGGCCCACTCTACCGTTCGTAACAATACCCTGCAGTAGCTTTAATTAAAGGCTCATTATTTCAACTTGGCTCTCTTATTAATTATGCAAAATTTCACACGGTAGGGAAAATATTTCGTGTAGTTTGAATAAATTTCACAAAGGGATTTTTATAGTGTTTCATACCCCTTGGAAATTGTACACTATTTAAAATTAAAATTCAAATGAAAGACCGTCTTAAGGTTTCCTTTTGAACCATATCTTAGGTTGAAATATACCATGACGGTGATATGAGCCTTAGGAACAACTTCACTTAGAGGAGCCGTGGACCTTTTTCCCTTGCTTCCGCTCTTCCAAAAATTTCCATGAGAGTTTTAAAATTCTTCGTGAGAGTTGTCTGAGGTTTCCCCGAAGTTTGCGACGCCAATCTAAAGAGCATGTTTCTACGACATTTACCGCTTGAAGGGAAAAAATCAAAGCAAAAAAAAAGCTCAAGCAAAAAGACCTGCATGATCATTTCATGCCTGTACAAATTCAAGCTAATATTTCAGCAATGCATTACAGTGCTTGTGGTATTATGCTACTCCTTATGACCACGTTATCCTACCGTACATGAAGGATAGACGCAACTTTGCTATTTTTTTCTCTTCACCTCTATTATGAATCTTCTAATAGATTATCTTTGGCAGATGTTTTCCTTCTTTGATTGATGGGGAAAAACTGAATAAAGACACAATGTTTGATACGAGGTGATTTTGATAGGAAGTTTTCCGTGGCATAGTTTATTAGTTTCTACGCATCCACTTCCCTTCCGTTTCCTTCTGGGAAATAGGAAGTGACGCTCTGTAAGACGACCCAAGGGAATTGCACTCAGGCGAAATTAACATCGCCACTGACATCCAGAAGCAAGTTCTCTGGCTTAAGTTGCTTAAACTTAAGGCTGTTATTGAAGGGTCATAAACTTTTCCCTTCCATTCCTGTCTTCCGTGTCTCGCTCATCTTCGCTCTGGTCAAAGTTAATGGTGTCCGAGCGGCTTTTTTTATTTCAACAGTTAAGTTCGAAAATATTAGTCACGTGAGTAAGATTTTATGAATCCGTCGTTTCTAGAGTTTTTCTCGTTTGCTTGAATGGGGAGCCACAAAACAGCCTGTCTTTTCTTTGCTCTTAGAACCGCAATCAGTATGGAAAGACCAGTGACAAGTAACGAAACCAGGATGGTGACGGTTATCGTCGAAACCGGTATTTTCTTTTCTTCTTCTTTGGAAATTTATACAAGTGATAACCTCTATTTGTTTCATTATGGAGTTCTACCAGGTGACGGCCTCCTCGGTGAATTTTAAAACTAGGAACGATACAGTAGTGCTGAGTCAGCATGGGACCTTACGATCGTTTTTTATAATTTTTATAATAATAGTCGATAATCATCTGAAAGTTTCAGTATGAATAGGCTCACACTCTAAAAACGAGGGTATTTTATTAAAAATGTATTTACTTTGACTTTTTTCAATTTATAACTTCTGGAGTAAATTTAATACGCCTTGTTATTGTATTCATTTTAGGCCACAAGGACATCTAAAAAATTTTCAGTCGCCGTTCTCTTTTCCTAATTTATTCACTTAGTTTTCTAGCGGAATGCATTGATAAATTGAAATAAACTGCGATTGGTTTTTAAACTGTTTTTTATACTATATAATCCTAAAGCCCATTACCAATCCCCAAACGCACCTCTTAACAGGAGCATAAAAGCAGGAGTTTCACATGGTTTGAAGTGCTCGCCATTCAAGCTGAAGTTTCATATTTTTTATTACGAGGGGGATGTTATTTGAGGGGGATGTTAACGTGACTCTATGATCTGGAAAAGAATATTTCATACACGTTAAGTCAATACAATTCCTCATTGAGACTTTTCATTTCGACAAACAATTACATTACTGTCCTTACTTCTTGGACAATTTCCTCGAGAATATTTCCCAAATGACTGAATAAGACTTCCTGCTCTAATTTATTTTCTTCGATTGAGGTCTTCAATTTTACGTTTATATTAACGATTCAATCCACTAATACATTAAATTTTCCGTGTTTGAATTGTTACATGGGGAGGCGATAGAAATCTTGATTGTTTGAGTTTATTTATCACTGTGATTTTCTCAATCTTGTTTCCACTTCCCACAGTCCTGTCATATGACGGTGTGTTCTCCCTCTCTTAGGTTACTTATTGGCTCATAGTAATGTTACTACTAATTTAAAATACAAAACTTCTTTAGTGCGCCACATGTTAATACATGATCATTTGATATCCTCTGAAAATATTCTTAAAAGTTTTATATCCATATTAAAGTGCATACTTCATCCTAAATGCATAAAAATCTGACGTGCATGCATCTTCTTAGAGTAATTGTTTTTTTGTTATCGAGTATTTAAATGGCTTCTTAGTAATTTATTTTCTTTCTTAGAGTTAGGAAGCCTTTAATTATTTGGAACTTACCTTTAATCTATGCTTTTTAATTGTTTTTTATTTTCGTCTGAATTCGACTTTTATAATCCCTCTGTACTGCGACATTTACTGTGTGCATGTATCACCAACATTCATGTACTACTTGGTTATCTTCCAGGTACCAGATTTATCTATTCACTGTGGTTATTACTATCAGCCTTAGGGTAAATCGTCTATTTCGTCATTATTACTTAGATTTTTATAAAATTTCTAGTATTCAACGTCTTGACTTCGATCTAGCTATATTTAATTCACTTGGTGTGATAGCCTCAATTTGATAAGCAAGAAGAAGAAGAAAGTATTTTTATTATTGATTTTGCTATGGATGCCTAACGAAGTTATAATGTAATAAGCAATATGGCAATGAAGCAATATAAACATGGAGAGACTATTATCAAAGGGATAAGATTCTATTGAGGCTGCGTGAAATGTATGTAAAAATAAAAAAAATGTTTCGTGCGAGGAGAATAACTCGAATATTAGTTCAAATTCTGCAGGAAATCTGTCTATTAAGGGAGAAGCCCTAAAGGAATTTTGTAAGGAGTGACAGGTAGGAATTAAGGTGCCAACAGGAGTAAAAAAAAATTATTCCATTTCAGCATGAGTGAAAATTAAGTTTGAAAAATAATCATCTAACTTCTAATATTCTTGCTTGCTTGCTTACAAATTTACTAATTGTCTCCAACTTTCTGGATCAAATTCAGTTCAATTGAAATTTTTTCAAATGGAAATTCTCATACAGTTTTTCTAATGTTAACTAGGGAAATAATCACAGCAATCCCTTAAAAAAAACGAAAAGATTCGCCTCTTTCGGTTTGTATTCAGTCAAACAAGGCAAATTCTTCTATTCATTGAACTAAGGGAAGCAGGGGTACTCCCGGACGTGGTCAGGGCAAGAGGTCCTCAGGACTTTTAACACCCCCGTATGTAAAATGCGCAGCTTGTCTTCCTGTGTGTATCACAGTGCGCATTGCTGCGGAATAGATACGATTTCACCTTCCGTATGATGTAACAAGTGTTACTTTGTATGACATGAAGTTCAAAACACAAGTTTATGATACATGAAATGGAGGACATAAATGGATGTGAGTTGGAAGTTATTTTCCCTTTCACGCATACGTAGTGAGAGTTATGTGTCCGTAAATTTTCGGTGGCAACCAGAATAGCTTAAAGATTATTGCCTTGTTAGGTCTGCCTGAATCTCTATGGGTACCCCCTGGATTAATTTTCGAAAATAATTAACAACCGCCTTTGCTTTTCATTCATCCATAAAATTCAGCAATGTCACAGGAAATTTAATTATTGAAACTTAATTTTTTCTTAATGGAACGGTGACATGTTTTTAATTGTATTAACATGTTGTTTTATTTTACACTTAAATGACACACGAAGAAACTTTAGCGAATGGCTAAATTAACGCGTAAAAAGTAAACTTGAGGAAAATCATTTAAAAATGAAATCTAAAAAAATTAGACTCATGTGTTGTTCACTCGCCGGCTTAACTAAGAAGGTGAAGTGATTTTAAATAGTTTTTTGCGCTATGGGTTAATGTTTATTAGTTACATGATCGCTTTTTGAGAATATTTTAATCATTTAAATCATACTTTCAACTATTCATTTTTTATTTATGTATTTCGCGAGTTTTAAACCATCCAAGATTAGTGTCCTCAATATTACATCACTTTAGCCTTTTTATTTTTATATTTTATCTTTGAAACATAGCTAGATTTACGGACGAAATAATTCCAAGAAGATCACCCGATCGAATATATGTATGGCATCCACATTATATTCATCTCAGGTCCTTTAGAACACTGAAAAAAAATCCTTCAATAAGGGATCTATTTTTATGGAAAATATTTATTTTATGGCATGCAGTTCGTGAAATCTGAGAAGTAAGAAGTATATTTTTTACTCAATACATAGTCGTTTAAGCATGTCATCGTACATTCCAGCTATTATGATCGTACCTAAATAATATTAATTTAGAAGATTCAGTTTCAGGCTTCACTTTGTGGAACTCATTCATGATGAAAGCGAAAAGAAACAACTAATTCCACATTAAAAAAAACAAACTTTAATACACGACCATGGTTTCACTTAGAAGCAGAATCGCCACCTGATGACGTTGTGTAGACATGGTCGTTTATTATAGTTTGCTTTTTAAGTGTATACCACTGTTTCTTTTCTGTTTCTTTTCGCTTTCATCAATATTATTTTTTCAAATGATATAATGGCATTGTTCCTATTTTGCTAGCTTGAAAATCCCTTTCATTCTCTTCAGATTCACTTAGGGGAAAGT
>WURS02451198.1:0-10000 GCA_011762765.2 Rhinocypha anisoptera
AGCCAAACTATTACCAAAACTGATCAAAACTGGCAAGTTTCATCTCTGGGTATCAACGGCCGCAGGCTAGCCTTAACAACTATATTTTTAATTTTGGTTTAAAGTGTCTAACATTCGAATTTTTATTCACGTTTTTATCTCATACGCCGGGCTTTGGAGGCTAGTGTTAATAATGTTCTGGCATTTTTGGTTTTCCATTTTTATTGTAATGTGAAAGTTACCCTACTTCCACTGTGCTTAACCGATTCGAATCTAATACTTTCAATGTTGTCATTCGAATTCATCATCAATTCGAATCTAACTTTCACTGCTGAGATTCGAATTCATCATCAATTCGAATCTAACTTTCACTGTTGTGATTCGAATCTTATTCTAATTCGATTCAAATGTTGGGCATAACTTTTCGAATTTTCATTCAATTTGATTCTAACTTTCAAATTTTTTCAGTGTCACTCAACTCAATTCAATTTTTTAAAATATAATATGAATATAACGCTTTAAAGACAATTCTAATCTCAAACTTAAATTTTTTTAAACATAGCTATGGCGACCACTGGAAGCGAAACCGAAAACTTCTTACTCCTGCATTCCACTTTAAAATTCTCGAATCTTTCGTGCCAGTGATGAATGAGAACTCGAAGATCATGTTGGATTTGATTGCCAAGACAATCGAGACCAATCCGGCTGGCATGCGTCGCGATGGCGTCGATGTGCGACCACTGATTACGAACTGTACGTTGGATACGATCTGTGAGACTGCCATGGGAACTCGAGTTGGTGCACAAGTTGATGATGGACAAAATGTGGACTACATTGGACCGATCAACGATACGCTTCGATTGGCCATCAACCGAATGCTCGAACCGCAGTACCAACTCGACTGGATCTATAACTTGTCCAGCAATGGAAAAAAGAATCAGGAGAATCTGAACAAAATTCACACTTTTGTCCGAAAGGTATGTCTTTTCTTTCTACTATATTGAAATAGTGAGGGACGACTCAATGGTATTGATGATAGTAAGGAACAAATCAATGGTATTAATTATAGTGAGAGACAACTAAATCGTATTGATGATAATGAGGAACAACTCAAATGGTATCGAAGATAGTAAGAGACAACCCAATGGAATCGATGATAGTGAAAGAGCACTTAATTGGATCGATGATCGTAAGAGACAAATCAATAGTATCAATAATAGTGAAAGAAAATTCAATAGTATCAATGATAGTGAAGAACAACTCAATAGTATCGATGATAGTGAAGAACAACTCAATGGTATTGATGATAGTAAGGGACAATTCAATAGTATCGGTGATAGTGAGAGACAACACAATGGTATAGATAATAGTGAGGAACAACTCAATAGTATCGATGATAGTGAAGGACAACTCAATGGTATCGATAATAGTGAGGGACAACTCAATGATATCAATATTTAGTACTGGTTTGGTTGGGAATGCTGAATGTTTGGGTTAAGTTAGATTATGATTCCAGAATTCACGTGTATCATTTCTTCACAAAATAAGACAAATTTTTTAATATTAATTTTTGTTGTCATCCAAAAAAGGTTATCAACGACCGTCGACAAGAGGTGGAGAAGTCGATTGCCCAAAACAAGCTGGACGTACAAAACTTGGCCAGTGACGATGTGGGAGTGTTGTCCCGAAAACGGTACGCCTTCCTCGACTCTCTCCTCCTGACCCACTTCAAGGATCCGCAGAACTTTTTGATGTCCGACATTCAGGATGAAGTCAATACTTTTATGTTTGAAGGACACGACACCACCTCGATTAGTCTCATTTTCACCACACTTCTTGTGGCTAGCGATCCTCGCGTTCAGGTTTGTTGTTTTCTTTACTTTATTTTTACTGTCTTATTAACACTCGATCGAATTCTGGAGTCTACCATTTTTGATTGTACTGTGAAAGTTACCCTACTTCAACTGTGCTTAACCAATTCGAATCCAACTTTCACTGTTGTGATTCGAATTATACACCGATTCGAATCTAACTTTCACTGTTGTGATTCAAACCCTTAACCAATTTGAATCAAACTTTCTGTGTTATAATTCGAATCTTATTCCAATTTGATTTGAATGTTGTGCATAACTCTTCGAATTCGCATTCGATTCGAATTTTTTTTGAATATCCCTTCGAATTGAAAACTTGAGTTTGACTACAGCGACTTTGCCGCTATTTTTTTACAAGAGTCAGACAGCGCTTTAGCACCGGTTCTCTTGTAAATATTTTCATAAATCATAAATTATAAATTGATTCGGGTTCAAATAAGCCCAATTTCGAGTTCATATAAATGAAAAGCTAATAAAATTAGATGGATTGTAAAAGTCAGTTCAATTCAAAGCTTTACATTTTTTTAAACAAATTGTTGTTATTATTACACACAGGAGAAAATCCACGAAGAATTGGATTCAATCTTTGACGGTGACCAAGAGCGACCGATCACCGCTGAGGATTGCCGCCAAATGAAGTACCTCGAAATGTGCATCAAGGAATCGCTTCGACTCTATCCTTCGGTGCCCTTCTTTGCTCGAAAAGTCCGCCAAGAGTTCGTCGTAAACGGCTACACCATTCCTAAGGATTGCCAAGCAACGATTTTTGTTTTCATGCTTCACCGAGATCCGGCGGTGTTTCCCAATCCGGAGAAATTCATCCCCGAACGGTTCGGACCGGACAAACCAGTTCACCGAATGCCCTATGCCTATATGCCTTTTAGTGCGGGCCCAAGGAATTGTATTGGACAAAAGTTTGCCATGTTGGAAATGAAGATTCTCCTAGCTCAACTCTTCCGGGCCTATCGATTGCGTAACATCACCCAACGAGATGCGGTGGATGTCACAATTTCGGTTCTGATCAAGGCTGTCTCGCCGATTCAGATTGAGTTCGAGAAACGAGTTCCGTTTGAGACTAAAGCATAAAACAAGGACAACAAATGATTCAACTCAGCACAACCTTCATCTCTTTCTCTCACCTTTATCTTCACCTCATTGTTTCATTACATGACAATTTTTATTTATATAATAATTTAATTATTAAATAAACTTAATAATAGATATTAAAATTAGTGCCTTTTACGGTAACTCGAGTTAATAGTCTAGTCTTTTACTTTCACTGTCGTGATTCGAATTCATCACCGATTCGAATCTAACTTTCACTTTTTTATGATTCGAACTCTAAACCGATTCGAATCTAATTTTTACAAACCAATTCTGGTATAACTCGAGTTAGACATAGTCGACTTGGCTGTTGTTTCTCTTGTGAAAAAATAAATAAATAAATAATAATAATAATACTAAAATAATATTTTAAAAAACAGAGGTGACACATTGAGCATCATCATCTAGTTAGTTTAGTTAGTTAGTTGTGATTCTTTCCTAATTCGGTACAATGACCTTTTTATCGGTGGTGAGGTAGAAACGCGTGTACCGTGAGAGAGAGAGAGAGAGAGAGAGAGAGAGAGAGAGAGAGAGAGAGAGATCACTCTACAGTTGTTTTGTTAGCTTCCTCTCTCAACCGGCATTCGAGTTGATCAACTGCTGTTGTGATGCTTACATACACAAACGCAAGAGAGAGAGAGAGAGAGAGAGAGAGAGCGAAAGAGAGAGAGAGCGAAAGAGAGAGAGAGAGAGAGAGAGAAGAGAGAAAGAGAGAAGAGAGAGAGAGAGAGAGAGAGAGAGAGAGAGAGAGAGAGAGAGAGATGGTGAGAGGGAGAGAGAGAGAGATGGTGAGAGAGAGAGGAGAGAGAGAGAGAAGTCAGTCAGTCAACCCCCCACCCAAGCAGGCTTTTTCGCCCAAAGTTACCTGCTCATACTTCGCGTCGTTGTCAAGGTAGCCTGACTGACTGTTGAGCCTCTTTTCTCCTCTCTCTCTCTCTCTTTTACCCTCTCTTCTCTACTCTCTCTCCCACTCTCTCTTTCTCTCTCTCTCGTTTTGTGTATGTGTGTGTAGTGAGCGTGTCTCTCTCTCTTCCCGTGTATATGAAGCCGACGAAACCTACTCTCCGGTGTGGCGCGGATTGTAAACACACACGCGACATCTCGTTTGGTTTGAAAAACCTCTCACCATCGAGAGAGTGTGTGAGAGTAGAAGGAAGAGTGAGAGAGGGAAAAAGAGAGAGTGAGTGAAAAAGCACACCCAAAATGGCAGCTATGTTGCACTAGTGCCACAAAATCATCATCTCTCCATCAGGTCTATCTTTTCATGCCTCACTGAAGCCGCATCATCAACCATCAATAATAATAATAATAATAATAACAATAGCAGCAACCTAAAATCGAGTTTCAGTTTCAACTTCTCACACTGCCACTGTTTTGTTTTCATTCATTTATTATTATTCTACTTCTTCACCTTCTACGTCTTCTATGAAGAGATGTTTTGAAAGGTAAGTTTTTTTTGTTTGTGTGCTAAAACCTTCACAACCTTAGAGATACTCCTATCTAGTATAGCAGTTTTTTCTATCTCTATTCTTTTCTTAGAATATAGACTATTTTTCATTTTCTGCCACAGATTCGCACTGTAACAGTTACTTCTACTGTGCGTAAAATCAATTCGAATATAACTCACTGTTGTGGATTAGAATTCATCACCGATTAGAATCTAACCTTCACCCTGCTGTGATTCAAATTCATCATGTATTAGAATCTAACTTTCACTCTGTTGTGATTCGAATTCATCACCAATTCGAATCTAACTTTCGTTGTGATACGAATTTTATTCTGATTTGATTTGAATTTTTTTACATAACTCTTTAAATTTTAACTCAACTTTTCCAATTTTCACTAAAAACTTCTACCTTCTACCATATATAATAGATCTCCTGTGCTGTGTGGCATCATCATCATCATCATCAAAGATGAACCCAACACTATTGCTAGTCCTACTGGGCACAATCGGTGTCACTTTTGTGGTGGGTCAGTTCTCATGGCAACGGAGTGATGCGTTCGACAAGGTGCGAACTCACCTGGACTCGTTGAATCCAGAGAATTGTAAAGTGGTGGATGTGAACAAGCTCTTCCTACCGACCAGTTCGGTGTCACACGTTCCCAACCTCCAGTGGATTGGCATCGATCCTGTCTTTCCCAATCGGACCAACTTGTTGCAAGTTCACAACATGGCCATGAGCAGAGCTTTCTTTCTCAGGTAATTCAACACACACACACACACACACTCTCTCTCTCTCCCTCACTCTCTTCTAGTCAATGTAAAAAAATCTACTTAGTTAGATTAGAAGTAAGATGGTATATTCATAATAAAACAGTGTCTTGGGTTTGAATTTAATAGTGCAAACTTAATTTTGAGTAAAACATTAAAATACAACATACATAAGAGATTAGTTAGACTTTTATATTAACCATTTAATATAATTCAAATCCACGAATCAAATTAGTCAATTTTTTTTTAATGAAGAATGATGAATAAGTTATCCTGGATAACTGAACGCAATTTTACTTGAAGATATACACGCAGAAAACATATCCAAAATAAAAATCAAAATGGGCAAGTGATTTCAAAAAGTGCTAAATTTTAACACTTACTAATTAGGATTGCTGTGTGTAAATATAAACAAGCTAGTTTACCCAAAGTTTAAAAATCCATTAATCCTGTCTTGTTTGGGTAAATATATTATATATTTTATCATTCTCAAATAGACTGATTTCATGGTATTGTCATCGTTTCATCAGTTAGTTTTCTATTTCTATTTATCATGATTCATTGTGGATGAATGCATTGACTGACTGCATTCACATGTGAATGTGTGGCGAAAAAGGGTTTCCTTTTACCACACTATATATATATATTTGCACATACAATAACAGATGACACTTTCGATTGGTGTTTGTACAGCTACATTCTGCAGAAAGCGAATGATGATGCCGAGCCGGGCATGTTGTACTACTACCTGTCAACCATCTCGGATGTCGCAGCCAATCGGTTCATCAACGCCAGTTCGTTCTACTTCGCCCCCCACCACGCTTTCACCCCCTCCTACCGGGGTTTCTACAACAAGACCCTGCCACTGTTTGGTCCCCGGGCGTTTCGTGCCGACGACTTCAACGACCCGTATCAACAGTCGGGTCTGTCCACACTGAATACGATCGAGGCCACCGATGCGGGAGTAGTTCCTGGCGGGGGTTATGGCTCTGCCACTATGAACTATACCACTGAACAGTTTCGCTTCAACGAGTGGTATCGCCAGTGGTTGCCGGATCCAACCCGGAGGCATGACTCAAAGACCACCTATCAAGTAAGCATACAAACGGATCGACATTTTATTATGACGTTTTTAGCCTAAATTTTGATAGGAAGAATTCTCTAATATTCTTTATGTCATTTGAAAGTTCAGAATATGTAGAATCGGATATAAAAATTTGAGAAATTCCCAATATTCTTAACTGTCCCGAATTTGATTCTAAAGTTCCGGATTTTTACTAAAACATTAGTGTAAAAAACTAATTCTAATTCAATTATAATTATTCTGAACTTTCGAGTGATATAAACAATATTAGAGAATTCTTCCTAACAAAATTTAGGCATGACTCTTTAACCAATATTTTTGTTCGGGAACTTTCACATACACTGGTTTGTGTTACTGATCTTGAAAGTAGCCGCAACACAAATCAGTGTAGGAGAAAGTTCCCGAACAAAAATACTGGTTAAGTTTAGAGTCATAATTTTATCCATGTACCTCTTGCATTCAAACACACTTTTATAAATATTTTTTTACAAGAGGGCCAGTGCTAAAGCGACGTCTGCCTCTTGTAAAAAACTTCGGAAAAGCCGCCGAGGTCAAACTCGAGTTATAATTCGAAAGGTTATGCAACAAAATTCGAATTAAATCGAGCGAAATCAAATTGACGGAGAATTCGAAAATTTATGCACAAAATTCGAACCAAATCGGAATAAAATTCGAATTATAACACCGAAAGTTAAATTCGAATGGGCTAAACACAGTAGAAGTAGCGTAACTGTTACAGTTCAAAAATGTCGTGAAGCGAAAAATTTGATCTGACCAAAGTCAATCACGCATTAATATAGAGTAGAGATTTGTTGAAAATTTTAACCAATTCGGTTTTCTTTCTTGTTTTGATTTACTTCTTCACCAGGTGCAAATCACTCACGGAAACAATACGAACGAGACTTTCGTATGGCACGGTCCACCGGCACCGTCGGATCCGCCAGGACCGGTCAAGTGGTTCAAGCCATACTACGACTGTGGCCGATCGAACAAGTGGTTTTTCGGAGCGACGGTTCCCATTCCCGACATCTTCCCACGGCACACCGGGTGGCGTCACATTGAGATTCCGATGTATGTCGCGGTGGCAGTGATGGAGATCGACTTCGATCGGCTCGATATTAACCAGTGCCCGGCGGGCGAGGGAAATCGGGGACCGAATTTGTTTGCCAACACTGCTCGGTGCTCGAATGTCACCACCGAGTGTGAACCACTGCATGGATTTGGGTTTAGACGTGGCGGGTATCAGTGCCGGTGTAAACCCGGCTACCGGTTGCCAAGACAAATTCGCACCTCTTTTCGTGGCGAGCAGGTGAGTGTGTGTGGGTGTGTGAGATTCGAATCAGTGATGAATTCGAATAACCAACAGTGAAAGTTAGATTTGAATTGGCGATGAATTCGAATCACAAGAGATATTAATGACAAGTAATGACCTATTCTATTCTTTGACAATTTTTCATTTTCTGTCACCCTTTTGTACTGTAACAGTTAGGCTACTTCTACTGTACTTAACAGATTCGAATCTAACTTTCACTGTTATAATTCGAATACATCACCAATTCGATTCTAGCTTTTACTGTAGTGATTCGAATTTATCACCGATTCGAATCTAACTTTCACTGTTGTGATTAACACAAAACTTAAAACCAAACCCAGTGTTAAGTTTGATCCATTTTTCTAATTGATGATTCCTAATACTCTTGATTGATAAACAGATCGAACGTGCCACGGCGAAAGAATACAAGAAAGCGTTCAAGTGTCACCGAATAGGTTACATTGCGGTGCGCACTCAAAACGTACTCCCAGTGGATCCACTGGAGCGAGATTTGTTGCTGAGTGAAATCGAAACCCTAACCGGAGTACCACGACCGGACAAAGTGAACCCTTCGGATCCGTTGTTTCAGAGCGCACACAACCCAATGTCCTACTCGCCACCTTTTAGCACCTCGAAACATCTCGACCCTCAGATGGTGATCAACTGGATGCGACTGGTTCAACCGGAAAACTGTGGCCAGATGCCAGCGGACAAGTTGAAACTTCGTGGCGATCTTGCCTATGGTAAGGAGGAACAGTTTGAGAACCAAGCGAGAATGGCTCTTAGACTGGCGCATTTCCTCTCTGCCTTTCTTCAAATTCACGATCCCGCTGAGGTGTATGCGGAATTTCGTATTCCAGACCGACCGTTGACGGCGGATCAGATTATCGGCGAGGCGTTGGCTACGCTAATCGGTGATCAACAACTGCAAGGTAAGGACCACAATTGCCAAAAAAACCATGCCTGTTAACCCTTTCACTCCCGAAGACTCTATCGGGACGTATGTGCCCTGCTCATTCAATTAGCGATATAAAGCTTATCTTTTACTGATAATCCTTGGGATCGAAAGGGTTAAAACATAGAAAGTGGTCCCAGAAAACTTTGTCAAGGAAAAACTGTTGCCATTTTGAAACAAAATGGAGTTTCAATAAAATTCTTTTTTAAAGTTATAATTTACACAAAATTAGCTTTCTCATAATTGTTAAATAAGTTTTAATAATTTAAACTTCTAAAGCCTTATCAAAAGAAAATGAACTTACAATTATTTAGTCAACATTTTATTATTTTTTACTTTATTGACTTGTTCTAGTTAATCTCTAATTGGAGCAGTACTTTGACTTTGACGTTTAATTTTTAGTTTTGAGGGCAAATTGGAACCAAAAGATAAATTAGTTTTGCGGTTATGTTCTCTGAGGCCACTTTCCTATGCTTACCAGGCAAGGTTCTTTCAAACCCAAACACAAGCCATTTTGATTTTTTTAAACAATAGTTAAACCCATAAAAAACCCCAAATTACCCAAAACCCAATGTGTTTACCCGCTACGGGTTAAAAAATCTCACTCATTTTTTGTCTCTACTCTACTTCTCAAGGTGTGGCGGTGATCTTTGAACCGAACAAATTTCCCAATCGAACCAACTTTGCCCCATATGCCTATCGGCTGAAACGAAACGAACGACAGTTCTATGTGGATGATTTGAGCCGATTCGGCCCGGATACCGTTCGGTACCCGGACAAGCATCCCGGAGTGAGAGAGTTACGTTCCCGCTGGGGTTCACTGGTGGATGCACAACAATTGGAGCTCTACACCACCAAGATCAACATTCGCTACAATGTACAAGGTGGAAACCTGATTCGATACGACCGGTATCCTTTGCAGTACCGAGCCGCGGAGTTGCGTCACGGCTACTGGTCACAGCCACGGTACGATTGCGGAGGGTATCACCATAAGTGGCTCATCACCTACACCACACCCTTCTTTGGGTGGGACGCCATTCGGGCGAGACTCGAGATGAAGGGCGTCGTCTCGGTTGACATGCTTATGACTGATCTCGAAATTAATCAATGCCACAGCGGAGAGTATGGCAATCCGCCGAGAAGGTAAGGACAACAACAATTGACACCATTTTAAACATAAGTTGATGATAAGTCTGAGAGGTTAGGTTAGGTTATGTTATGTATTGGGGGACAGAAAGAGAGAGAGAGACAGAAAAAGGGAGATGTTAGGTTATTGGGGGACAAAGAGAGAGAGAGAGAGAGAGAGAGAGGGGGAAATGTTAGGTTAATGGGGGACAGAAAGAAAGAGAGGGGGGAAATGTTAGGTTATTGGGGGACAGAAAGAGAGAGAGAGAGGGAGATGTTAGGTTATTGGGGGACAGAAAGAGAGAGAGAGAGAGGGAGATGTTAGGTTATTGGGGGACAGAAAGAGAGAGAGAGG